>JAPYYT010000100.1:0-152440 GCA_030522565.1 Ceratosolen corneri | reverse complement strand
ACTGAGAGTCGGCTCGATTGGCCGTTGACAATGTTGTCTCTGTCTACCCTCATCACGCACACGACCTACCTCCCTCCCCCCTCGCCACCTCACCTCCTGCCCGGGGATCCCAATCACCCTGGAGGAGGCTTGCCGGCACGAGTGCAAGAAAGCTCGGAGGCCTGTGCGTCTCAAGGCTCTGTCATATGTGGTCGGAGTGGGTAGGGGGTAGGGGGGGAGGCGATAAACTCCTCGGGTACTTGGCGAAAGCACAGAGGCAATTGCTCTTCGAGGATGGCTCCACTAGCTCCTCGCTCGCTACTAATTCTCCCGACAGAGCGAATTATTAATAACTGCTTAATTAGCCTCGGCAAAAGTGAGAGGGCCGAGAGTCACCGATTTTCACCGACACGTTCCTTTCATTCGCCTTGCCACGGCCATTAATTATTATCAATTATTAATTATTGATGATTATTAGGCAAACTATAAATTTTATCGCCCGCCCGACTGAAGTTGGCGGTTAGCGATATCGACACACATGGCTACCTCGTCGCCGAGACGAAATATTCAATTGACGTTTATTCGGCGAGTTAGGTTAGGGAGGGAGGGAGGTTGATGGCCTGCCAAATCTATCAATTTCTTTCCCCCCTTCCCCCCTCACTCACCGTATACTTTTCTCTGCGCTTTTCCAATTTATTTGCTTTTTATGTGCATAGGTGCGAGCGAGTGTTCGCACTCGCGTGCGTCTTATTACTTGCATTCAAGACCTAATTACGCGCGTCCAATTAATTAACTAATTGCTGCGTATAATTAATTATAATTGCCGGAGAAGGTGAAATCACTTTATATGCTAAAGTGTTAAACGCTCTTACCTCGATGTTTTTAGATTGGCTTTACCGACATTCATATTATTAACTCTTGCCAATTGATTTAGGTGGGAGTGAGAGGTCTCGCAATAGGCCAATAATTACGAATGGCAACCGGAACTTAACAATTTAGCTAGAAAATTTAATACTCCCGATGCAAGTGAGCATTCGAATTGGATAAATTCACGCACGGATTTAACAAGTTTACCAGTCGCTCGGCGTTAAGGCTCGTTTCACTTGCGCAGCCATTCGCAAGAGGCGAGAGAGTGAGAATTCAAGCCGGCTAATCTAAGAGAAATGCAGACAAAAATAGCAGGAAATAAAGATGGAATATCCGAAGTGAAGGGTCAGCGAGAGAGAAATCAAGCCCTCGGAAATCCGTCGAGACCAGACTGGAACAACGCTCTTCTCCTCTTTGTAATTAGAAATAGATGACGAGGGAGGGAGAGAGAGAGAGAGAGAGAGAGAGAGAGAGAGAGAATATATATATAAGAGAAGGTGAAAAGAGTGGAGAGCAAAGCACTCGTTGTGTGCGCGCATAAGTAGATGCCGTGGAGTGAACTTGGTAGTAATAATAGGAATTATTAACATTACACGCTCTTTACATAATTGTTACGTAGATGTACCAAGTGCGAGACATGGATTGTTTCATGACGCTAATGAAAACGACTAATGCGCTGCATTTTATTTAAATTATTTAATTGTGAGATTTTGCATAAACAAATGTAGAGAAAAAAATTGTATTTAATGACATTCATATGTCGAAGAAGCTGCTTATGTCTAAAGTTGCTTTCGGAGAAATTTTATATAAAAGTTTTCGCGTTAATATTAAATTATTATGCCATAAAAATATTTCAATTTAATGGCCAAGAACAAAAAAAGTGTCATCTACATTTTTCTTTGCTTAATTTATACTTCAACTCCATGTCCTTCACACACTGTTCCGAGTGTGAGTTTTATCAAACGATTATTATTATTATTTTCACCATTATTCTTTTCTCTTTCACGGATATTATTCATAGACGCCTAAATTATTAATAAAAATAAGTTAACCACAAACAAACAAAACACATATATATTAGTAATAAACTTGCAAAAACCCTTATAAATAATTGGAATAATCATTATACACACGTAATAATCGTACAATCAAATTGAAACAACAGTTTTATTAAATATTAATAAGGCGAAAATTGAAAATTATTAGCAAGGCAAACAAACTCTCCCCTCCTCCTCTCCCCTCCACCCCTCCCCATCCACTTTATATATTATATTTTGGTCATATTTATACTGCCCGCTAATTAATTAATCACGCAATTTCTTTGAAGTTTATACATAATTTTTTAGGGAATACGTAAAAAATATTTTCCGATACCGGGAATCGAACCCGAGCCTCCTGGGTGAGAGCCAGGTATCCTGACCACTAGACCATACCGGACCGCAAGGGATGATTTTTGTATTATATGTGTCGTCGAAGAAGATGCTGCGATTAAAATTTATTAAATAATGTAATCGAAATTCATATTAATTACCTCTCGTGTAATAGTAAATTGTTAAACAATATCAACATCACATTATGCGTCCTTCTTTCAATTCTTCTTCTTTCATTAATCATAATTGGTATTGCTAAGCTTGTGATTAATTTTGCCATTATTGTTATTAATGCTTATCGATACAAATACTTTGTTTGCTTTGAAAAGTTAATGCAATCAATTTTAAGCGTATTGGGTGTGTTTTTGTAAACCTTTCTACGCCAATTTATAATATGAAAGCTTATTTGTTGCTTTCTTTTTCTAGCTTTAAATGAACATTAAATAGCATAATTACTTAAATACAATAAATTCGCTTCTATGCCCAATATGGCATCCTATATTTGTGACGCGACAGTCTCCAAGTTAATTCAGCAATTTATTCATTCAAATCGCTAATTAGATTAAATAAATTTATAATTTTCCAATTTAATAAACAATAATTTACAGCGCAATAAATATTAGATAAAGTGATTATTTATTTCTTCGATTGAACAATTAATTATCTTGCTAATTCAGTGAAATTGAAGAATATTGAATATTATAAACGGATGAACGAGTAGATGCGAATAAAAGGCAAAAAGAAAATTAATACAGACATGTAAAGGATTTTCTTATAAAAACTTTAAAGTAGAAGTGCTCATTATATTGCAGATTGTTTCTAAAATTTATTATAAGAAACGCCCGCTCATTCATTTAATTAAAGATGATAAAAGGACGATGTGCATTTAAACGTTAATAGGTAATATGGAATTTGTTAAAAAATGTTTACCGCATTCTCTATACTATGAAACTGTTTCTACGGTTTCATCGTAAAACTACGAAAATTATTACAAAAACAAAAAAAAAAAGAAAAAAGTAGGCTGTTACATTTTAATGTATATTTTAGTACAGCAATGTTCCCATGTTATTTGAGTTAATGACGAAACGCAAAAGGTTGGCGGCGCATTTTCAATTTAAATCTGAAGATTTTAAATATCAAGCTTTCAAAATGTAATTTAAAGCATAAACGCAGGAGATCAATAAAAAAATAATTTCATCTTATGTTTTTGTTATAGCCAACGATCTTCGGTACTGTCGCATCGGATCTTAATCCAAAGGATGGCAACAGTCGCAGGGTAAGTGCTTACAAAGAAATCAAATCCTTGTTCAATTTGTCAATCTTCCATTCCCAAATATTCAAGAAGAATATATTGCCGTCTCGTGATCTATAATATAAGTGGCGATATTAGTAGCTGGCATTTAGGATTTAAAGTTTAGAAAACGATTGCACATAGTAATTTGGGATTTTTAAAAGTCATATTGCAAATGAAAGATTATTATTATTATTAAAACAAAAAAATTTAATTTCTACACAATAGTCGATAAATATCTCTTTCTCTTTGAAATTTAGCTATTTATTGTGAAAATAACGAGATAGATGAATAATTTCAACAAATATGAATAAAAACAACAAATAAATAATCGCGCGGATTTAGTTTTTGGAAGAATACATGTATACTCATGTGAATTCGGTGAGATTTTTTTACACTGCTAGCATTGACAATTTAAACATATTCGATGAAATATTTCATAAAATGTTGTCTCACGAAGTATATAAATAACCTACAAGATTTTCCAAAGTAGAGTCGCTTATACTGAGCTAGAAATATTGAAGATATTCTATTGCACGAATACATACAAACGGTTATATACGTTTTTTCAAATTTTCTTTTAGGATTTTTCACACATTTTAATAACTACTATCTGTGTGCATTGAAAAAATTACTTAATATATACATGTTATATCGATAAATATTTGATATTCTATTCCCAAATTCAAAGATAATGAGCATATTTCAGTCTCTGATTTATTAAATACTTGAAAGATTAGTGCCATTACGTTGAATTTTCTGCTATAATTATTCAAATGAGTTTGATAAAAGTAAAAAAAAAATAGAAGATTTTGCATTTTTATTATCTTGTTCGTTATAGGTATAGCTTATCGATTGTATAACGTTAGGTTGTTCGACAAAATTTCCATCATCTTTATCATCTGATTATTTTTTCATTCAAAGCTTGCCGCATCATATGGAGGTGCCTCTACGGGAATCGATTCAGATTTTAAAATTTTCGATATTATCTTATAATATAAATATATATATATATATATATATATAACTCACCATATTTTAGAAATATATTGCCTGCCAATGATAAAGTATTCGACCTTTTTCTCGCAATATCATATTTTTGTTCTTCTATCATTCTCTCCGAGGTCTGAATTTTTAAACCGTTTTCGTCAGTTTTTAATTAACCTCATGCTTTATTACCCAATACTGCTCAAATAGTAAACAATTAGTTAATACGTAATACAGGGAATGAGCTTGTTCGAAATATGATAGAAAGTGAGATGAAAGTTCATTTTAAGCTTTTTAATCATAATATAAGCTATAAGCTCCTATATAAGTACATTTCTCTATGATTACTTTCCACATACTCTGCCTTGCCAACAATGACACACTTCTAGCACTCCTAATAATACCTCAATTAAATAATACAACCAATTAACGACATCATTTCTTAAAGCTACAAAACATTATAATAAAGTATACCTTATTTAGTCATCTTATTATTATTTTTTTTTTCTTAATTGTACTCTAAAATCGAATTAAATAGTAGATACTAATTTTTTATTAGACAAGTAGTATGCATATAGAAGTACTTGTTTCACAATCATAAGTGAGATAATACATTTTTTTAACATGATCCAATTGTTTGGTATTTTCATGATTGTAAGTAAAATTTGGAAGCAATAGTTTTTCAAGGAGACAAATAGTTTTTATACATTATAAAATATACATATTAACAATGACTATTCTACGGCGACGTTTACTTCAATGTTACAATGCGCTTATAATGATTTCTGAAAACGTTACTTCCCATTTTATTCGGGATTCGGCATTTCCCAGTGCTCATAATTTTCGTCCACCCAAGTATATGAATCGAGGTGCGCTAATCTTAATTGTTGTAAGAACGTTTTACTACCTTTTCACCCTCTATTGTACACATAAGCTCCACAATACACATGTACACTTTGCTCCTGATCAATTTTATAATTCGTTGAGTGCCCGAGGACTGTGATTTAAAATGGGTTTCGCTGTTTGCAAAGGCAAAACGAATTGTACATGGATTTTGTCATTTTTTTTCCCTTTCTCTAGATCATTAGGATTTTTATAGCCTCGTGTATCACAAATTACTTTTCAGAGACCGCAATTGAGCGATCGCGATCAGTCTTATTACTGATTATTTAGACAATACTCATTTAACTGCCTGCTGCTCAATTTAAGCTTTATTATATTCAGAATTTCCATATCATTATTATTTGTTGTTTAGGTTTCTTGACTCCCACTTAACTAGAATACCTACGACTAATATAATTTATTCAATTCGCATACTTGAAAGCAGCATTGGCATTTTATGTATTTCCTATTTAAATTGTAATTAATAATCGACAAGTGTAAGTTTCAGCAAACTGTACTATTAGCACGAAAATATTATAATCAGCGTTAAATTGTCATAAATGTAAATAATAATATAATTATTTGAGTAAATTTTAAGTATATCTTTTACCGTTTAAGATTTATTACTTTTAAATTTTAACTACTGATTAGCAAATACAATAAGATCAAGTGCAAATTATTCGTCAGTGTAATAAATAAAACAGCCGTAAATACAACGTGTACATACAACATATGGACACATAGGAATAAATGGAAGGTACAAAAGCTTTTAGTTTATATAAATTTTAGTGAAATTTAATACCGTCCACTAATATGTTGAGACTCGTAAAGGACATATAATTTTGTGCGATAACTATAGGATTCCTCATAGGTAACAAATAAAGTGTGTCTCTCTTCAAAGAGAATTCCCATCTTTTGTTAAACTATTGTGCCAAGTTATTCAATTTCAGTAAAAATAACTCATATGGAAATTATAATTACAGTTGAAGTAATGTAATAATACTGAAAATAATTGTATCTTTTTATTTATTAATCAATAACTGTAATTATATTGAATTAAGGAAATGTATTAAATATTTAATAAATACATTGGAAAGGAAAAATTAAAAAAAAGATTTAATATTATTTATGTGGTGTTTTAAAAACAATAAATTTACAATCGGCTTATATGTATAGAGGATAATTTTTTTCATAAACTCTCGGTAGCTTCTACTGAAATACTGAAAGTATTGTAATAATTATGACCTATTTTATGATTTACAAATGAAAATACTTGGAGGTTTTGCACCAAAAATCAAAATCTACGATACATTGCAAATGTAAAGACACATAAAATGATAAAATGTAAAGTAGAACGGCATTGAATAATTTTCCCTTCCAAGATGTAACGAAAATTTAGAGCTTGAAAAAAATCTATTATTTCCTTCGAATAAAAAAACCTTAAACTAATAAAATTGAAAGCATAAGAGTGAAAAACTATTTCAAATTATCAAAATCCAAAAAAAAAAAAATACTTATTATAAATATTAAAAGTAATAACGTAATCATTCTCATATTTAGTTTATTATATGCTAGTTATTTAGTGGATTTAGTTGACTTGGTACTAAACGATTTTAGCCTAAACGTTTTCCTCTAAACATAAAACTTTAAATTAAAGCGCAAGTATAATAAGCATATACGCAATGAAGAAAGCAGTGAAATTCATAAAGAGCAGTAAGATATTCTAACGGAAAAGATTCGAAAAACATAATTATCTATCTGACCGCACAACTGTAATACTAGATAAACATTGCTCTCTTTCTATCTTGCAATAATTGCATATATTGCCGTCAAATCTCGTTTCGCGTTGCGATCGAGCGTAAATAGATGTATCGAATTTTCGTTTCTTCTTTGTTTTCATAAGTCTGCGTGATATTTATATACCACCCCTCTTGCTCCTTATTATCATATTTGCCCAATAATGAGCTCATAATATCTAATGGCGAAAAATCACCTTATTTGTGAGATCTAGCGATGCTTACAAATATGTCGCCGTCTTTTAATTTTACTACTTTGACTTTATGGAATTTAAAATAGTTTATAAATATTGTTGATGCGTTTCTAGTTTGTTCACGCTCATAACAATTCTTGGAATAAGTGATTTGTTTTTGGAGGAATTTTCATCGTTAAAAATATAATTGTAGGCTTAAATATTGACTTATATTATTTTACGATAAAGCCTTATAATAAAAAATTGTAGTAATATGTGTCAACTATTTAAAAACATTTATGAATAAAGTTTTTTTGCAAATAAGTCGGTAAAATATGAAAGAGAAGCAATACACACACCCACATATGCTCCCGACACACTCACTCGGGCGCGCGCGCGCGCGCACACACGCGCAAACACAGGCGCGCACGAATATATTCAAAATTATATTACGCTGTTAGAATGGGTGGGTAAAAGAAACAATGTGTCACAAACAAACTTTGTATTATAAAATAATAAAGTATTCATACGTAAATAAAGTTTGAAAAAAAGAATGAAATGAAACTATTTTATATTTAAGAGAAAAATTCTATTCTTTCGTATTTGAAAAAATCAAGATTCTTATTTATATTATTCATTCCAACAGTTTCAAATAATTTAATAGTAAATATTGAAGTTATTCGATTGAATCGCTGAAATTATTAGCAATGATAATTTGTCTCATATTTTCCGAAAATATAATGAATTGAGAGATGTTGAAAAGACTTACGTGTTTATGTATAGGCTTATGTAAATATACAGGCACGTGCCTTTAAATCTTATTTGGCAATAGAAAAATGTCGCTAACATTTATCTAGATTATTTATCGAGCAATTAAAAGCGTGAAATTCGTATAAATCATACTATTTTACTTCATATTTAAATTGTATTAGGCTCGATGGCCTATCCACCCCCGAACACATAAAAGAATACGATTCTTAAGGGCGTAAGGTATTATTTTTTCATCGTTTGAGCATTATCCTTGCAAGTGATCAGTGGACTGAAAAATTCATTGGTCCTAGAATAGACAGCCCAGTTACGGACATGTAACGCCTTACACCACACACTGATGAATCGAGTCAAATAATATATTTTGCAGAGCCGACTCGTGAAAAGTAAAAGTCTATAGAGGCACACCATGATAAAGCCAAATATGGATTGTATGGCCGCCAGCATGGGATAAAGTAGCCGTGGCATGCTGAGGAAAGTAATCCCTCTCGTGGCAGGCTGACATTCCTAGGACATTCCAGGGTGAATCGAGGAACAGATTCACCAAGTCAATCAATCCGCTTAGTGCCCAAGAGCATCGTCCAAAACTCCGGAGACAAGAGTAACCTTAAGCGATCTTCTCCCGAATAATTACGTTATCGCCAAGACCCCGTCATTCGAGGGGAATATCGCGCAAACTTGACGTAACGAGGGCGCGAGCTGCAACTGGTTAACCGTCTGTCGTCGCGAACGTTTTATCAACGAGAGGATATTTTCGTCTTCGACGGCAGTCTCAAGAATGCTCAAGTGGCAGGGGAGGATCTTGGCTCCTCTATTAAGTCGAGAGAATTTTATAATTATTTGCTAAATGGCGAAAATCAAAGGCACACTCCATTGTGTGTGATTTGGACGAACATCTTCATTAAGCTTAAAATAAGCCTTGGACTGCCAAAATCCAATTGACCACCTTTTAACTTGATTACGATTAAAATGTATGGAAGAACAATTCGCATTGGCCAAGGCAACATTGACTGTATTTCACATTTGTCTTAAAATCACTTTATTAAAATCATATTTAAACCTTCTTTTTTCTTCTTCTATTATTCGCTTTATAAGGGGGACTGGGGTGGGGGTAGCGTTAAGTTTTTCTATTGTGGTATGGAAGAATATTTTTTCACAAACCTCAACGGCATCATTAATTTCCTTAGCGCAAGAACATTTCTAATGAAAGCTCGTAAATTGGAATCAAATTATAATATCCAATGAAAAGTTAATTCAACTACGCGGACCAATTCCTTGTTTATTTTCACATAAACATTTTTATCTTTACAAATTCTTTCGTCGATAAATTCTTATTTTACGTTTTGATATTATTATCTTCAAATAAATTATGTATATATATGTATATGTACGTGTATGTGTGCGCGTAATGAATGTCTGCATAAAAAAGAATAGTATAAAACCTTTATAATAGATGGCCGACAAAATACATTATAAATAAAGTTAAAAGAGAAAGAAAAGTACGATTTTATTATGAGTTTTATTATTAGAGTGCAGTAAAATGTAATATACTGGTTGTATAAATCAATTTATTTATAAAACTATCCTTTGTGTGCAAAAATTAAAATTCATCGCTGTCTTTGACAGATTCACTATGTCAAAGCATACGTCACACCACTTGACGAACATCTGGCAATTTTTACTTTTGAAAGTAGATTATGGCTTAAGCTCATAAATTTCATAATATTATTATCGAGCCATTAAAAACGTTACGATCGCGAGTTCGAATAAGGAGTAATTCAAAAGCGCTTTGATATTTGAGGGAACGAGTGGCGTAAGAGAGAGAGAGAGAGAGAGAGAGAGCCTGCCAGTTTAAGAAACGTGCGACCGCTCTGTTGCTTTTAGCATTGATAGTCGTGTGTTGTCTTGTTGTTGTTGTAGTGGTGGTGGTGTATGCTTATAAGCTTCATTTGCATGCCGCGACATTGCTCTCTTTCGCTTGATTTTGGCACTCAAAAGTTTTATTGGCTTTTAGTCATTTCGTTGCGTATGAGAGATTTTCTCGTGAAACTCCTCTTTAATATGAAAATTGTTATTAGGAGGCTGTAATTAGTGCTCGCTATACATTTTTTATTTAAAATTTAATCTTTCATATACAATGTTAAATTATTTTTTCAAATAGCGTAATTAGTGAACTCTTTATGCTTACACTCTGCTGATCTATAAGATTTCGTTGTATTTAATCACAAGTTACGTGATATTGTTCGCTATGCTTTTATGCTGCGCTGGAAAAGTATTAAAATGCAAAAAACTGCTCAAGATGATTAACTACATAAATTATTAATTTATGTAGTTATATTTACGTATACTGGAAATAATTATGTTTTAATTATTTTAATTATTAAAAGTTTTATATGTGCAATTGAGCTTATATCAAAGTACACGTAGAATTTTGTTAGCCCTAACAGATAGATTATATTTATAATATTTAAATGTACAATATTACAAATTTAATTTAATTAACCCAATTTTTTTGTTCGAATTAAATGAAAATAATCATAAATGTTTTTCATAATATTGTAGCAGTATTATCGATAATTCCAGGGTTAATGTTCCGAATTATAATACAATTCCCAACAAAATTAAATACTCAAATACATTCTCCATTATAAATTTATAATATTTACAATGTTACATGTAAATTAAGTAGATTTGTTTAATATAAATATAAAAATTATTCATTATTTGCATTGAAATGTACTATTGATCAAGTGATATGAAAAGTTTATTTATTTTTCATTTATTAATACAAATCTTTTTTTTTGTAATATCTACCATGTGATGTATAATATTTACGATGACCCAATCACATTAATGGATTATTTAATATAGAAGTAATTAATTAATAATACTTTTGTATTATCTAAGAAATGAAATATTTATTTGAGAACTGATTTTTCAATCTTTAAACTTTTTTAAATTATAATTTTCGTATATACATATATACATGTTGTTGGGTTTAAAAATATTTTTCCAAGAACTTGTACAATACTTTGGTAAGAGAAAACAATAATAAAATATTGAATCATAAAAAGGATTTCGCGAACAGTCAAATTTACATGTCGAAAATCCAAATAGTAAAAAGAAAATGTATTCTAACGAAAACATAGTAAATAACTTTTATATAAAATATAAATGGTATACTGTGCCTAAGAGATACACAATGTAAACAATCTAAAAAAATGTTTACCTTTTATTTATAGATAAATGGTTTTTTTAATAGTTCAATTTTTCGTTTGTGTTTAATTTTGCAACAATTTATTACGAAAAATATATACCCAATAAATATAAATATCAATTTGAAAAATTTGAATATCTTGAAGTAAGTCCTGTATAGATTCAATTTTTATTAAAATTAATTATTCGTAATATTACGTGTATGCTGAAAACTATTTTTTACATCTTATTTTGATTTACGTTTCGTTTACAACATCATGTTAAATTTTTCATCCTAGATAAAATGAAATATACCGTGCATCGTAATATTAATTTTATTTCCCTTGCATTATGCACGTTTTATAAATCAATAGAATTTTCGTGCTCTTGGGAGTTTCTTTTTTACTTCGACATATATTTCATGAGACTAAGAATTAGCAGAGGTATGATTCATAATACGCGAACGTTTTTATTGGCCTTTGTAATGAGTCATTATCATCGACCAGAAATTAAAATTCAAATAAATAATAACCAACTTTGAATATGAAAAAAAGGAAAAATTGGATTTGGATGCATTTGAAGAAAGTGAACGTTATCGTTCATATAATATTTTAAGCATTTACATGCATTAAATAATTAGTTCTGATATCGGAATCTGTATAACATAATTAAAACTATAATATTTATAATTTATTGACCCGAATGATTTTTACAATTATCATTACTTTCAAACTCACTTAACCTTACAAATTGTTTATTATAATTAAAAACTCGCGTTCTCAAATTAAATAGAAAATTTTTAAATAATACTTTGTTCGTTCGTTGACGGTAAGAATTGAATGTAATTAAAATGATAGAGCAATTATAAAATGAGTTTCTTTTGCCTTTTTTAATCCTACATAATAATTGCCATTAGAAGCACTCGTTTGACAAATCGAAGACCTTCACTTTCAAGTAATTGCCCAATTCAGCCCAATTGCTCTACCAACATCATTCAATGATAATGAAAGCACAAAAGTACATTACTACAATAATCAATCGGGTAAATTGAAATAAAAAGCAGCCTGTAGAATTAAAAGAGCCGGGGGAAAAATAAAGTTCTCGCACAAGCAAAAAAATCTCCCTCCCATCGATACAGCGACACTTCAAAAGACACGACTTCATCGCCGAGAAGAAGGAAAAAATGAGAGAAAATGAGAAAAATGACTGAAAACCTCACACGTGCACTAACGAAGTTGAAAAGTGTGCATTGCTTGCACGGAAAGCCAGTTGGAGTGCTTTAATAGCGGAGCCGCGCCCGTTGCATCAAATCGATTTTAGTGCGCATGTTCTTGTCCGCTATATATATATATCTCTCTCTCTCTCTCTATCCATCTATCTCTTCCTCGATATGACGATGAGGATAACGGGGAGAGAGCGCGACAATCTACAAAGGAACGAGTGGATTTTGTTCTCGATAATCTACCAACTTGTAGTTTAAGCGTCTTCCGATGCCGATGAGCCAGCCAGATGCCGTTGAAAATGCAGATAAAACGCGCGCCCCCGAGAGAGAGAGAGAGAGAGAGAGAGAGGGAGAGAGAGGGAGAGGGCGAGTAAGGACATTGAGCCCGTCAATGATGATTTTATCCTACTTTTATTTACATATAGATGTAAATTCGAGGATTTACTTCTTAATAGGTTGCATTAGACTAGCCATTTGATTTCAGGATAATATATTCTACTCGCGATAAGTGAACGTCATATTAGGCATAAATGGGAAGCTAATCCCATTCGCCAGCAGTTACTATTCATTAATTCTATTCATTGGGATTCAGGAGTATTCTGGATATTCCGGCTGAATTTAATGAGTATTACGAAACATTTAGCGCAGACGCTTCTTGCTACTTTAACCGCGACTTATTATCGTAGGCACGTGCTACTATATTTTCCGAGTACGGATATTCGCTATAAGCCAGTTGTCCGAACCGTTGATCCGGATTGGTCAATAGTTGACGATGGATAGTTGATAACCGATGAGGTAATAATTGCTAAGGATATCGAAAAAAATTGCCGTAAGAATGCAAGGGAGTAAAGGGAAGGGGGGATATAATGGAGTGTTTGATAGTATGGGAATAGAATATAATTATTCATATAAAATGAATGAGGTTTAGCGGAGGCAGGTTTCCGAGGACAAGCTCCACCTTATCGTATTTACGTGCTTTGGAAGGACATAGGGAGCGGTAGGGCCGAAAAAGGATGAAGCAGCTTAATTACAAGCCCCGAACCACATGCTAATAAAATAAAGTGCGCGATGATGAAGGGAAATAATAAGAAAAGTGCTGGGATAAGGAAGGTGAAATATTCAGGAGAAGCTCGAAGGAAATTAAAAAGATTGAAAAAATGGTGAGAGGAGGGGGAGGGGAGTAAGGGGTAAAAAGTCAGAGATAAAGTGAAAGAAAGGAAATTAAAATCAGAGGAAAAGGACGAGCGTGAGCTGGAAAGAGCGTGGGCGAGAGAGAGCGTGGGCGAGAAATAAAGAAAGATGGTGTGAGGAGATGGAGAAGAGAGAGTGGCAGGACGAATGAAACAATGAAAGAATTTGTCGCGATGGGGGGGATCGGGGCTGATTATTTGGGTCGGCCTTTGGCGGCGTGTGTCAGGCTCCCGAGGCGGAGTCATCGGCTTCGAGTTGAAGGGCGATGAGGCGATCGTAAGCCTCTGCTTTTTGTTTCTCTAAAGCCATTCTCTCAACAAGGGATGGGGCGCCCGTCCTTACTATTGATTAAACTAACCCGAGGTGAATGCCAGTCTCGGGGCTCCTGTCGATTGGGGTGGAAGGGCGGCTTACCACCAAAGAGCCGAGCCGACTTTTCGTTTAACTTTAATCGCCCCCCCCTCCCCCGCCCGGGTATTCGGGAAGTCTTCGACAATGGACTCGACACGCGGGGCCAAGTGGCTCGATGGCAGATTCTAGTAAATGATCCGCGAGCGCCTTTTGCACTGGCTCGGCAATCGCGTTGGAGCGAGAGTCTGCGCATTAGCCGCTCGATCCCAATTTCAATTACCGCCTCTATAGGCCAAATTTAATTGCAATTAAAGCGAGTTCGTCTCTTGGGCGCGACTTATTTACGAGTGCTTATGAGTATGCCACGCGCAGAGGTAATGGATAAACAGTGCTTGAATATTCAATGCGATGAATAGGTTTGTGTTGATTGACCTACAAGGATGGGGAGGTAAAGCCGACTTGTTCGACTTGTACGTAGAGGGAGTTGAAAATTTCTAAAAATACGCTCTTTAGTTATTCTCTTTTTCCGTAGAAATTCACTCGGGCGGAAGGCTTAATCCTGGTCTATTTATTTCTGCTCCAGTTACTTCCCAAAGTCATCAGATTATTTTTATAAAATTGAACGTCGCAAAGCACGAATTTTTAGGAAGTGGAGGCTCGGCTGTATTTATTTCGCCGACATTATTATGCAAATGAGACGAGCCAAACGATTGCCTTTTCGTTCGTAATTTTCATTGCCTAAGCATACTCTCTTTTCACCCATTAACCCACTTTTCGCAAACTTTCACCAAAATTTCACCAATCTATTCCCAAATTCCAAAAATGTAGCGTGTTTACGCTATAGCCGATGGATATTAATTTCCGTCTCCCATCAGCAGGACCATTTATTATTGTACTTTTAGAAAAGATTTGCCCAAAACAATTCCAAAGCAATTCGACTATCTTGCGCCACTACCACTTTGCCCCGCTGTAAAAGTAAAAAGAAAAGTACTGGAGATGATTTTCTGGAGATGAAATGGCCCTCGAGCCAACTTTATTAAAAAATTCATTAGCCATCGACTTTTTCTTGTTCAAGCTCTAATAAAATCAGCTCGTACAATGGTAATACAACCATACCCTTACACGACAGACCAACCATCGCTTAATCATACCATCTGCCCCGATTCTTCGACAAAATCACGCGCTGCTCACATTCGTCCCACATCCGACGTCTCCGTGTCGAGCGTAAAAATTCCCCGTGAAAATTGCCCGTGAAAATTCCCCATGAAAATTCCCCACCAACTACAACTCCCATATTGTAAAACCTCCCGATCGCGGTTTAATCCACTCTGGGCTGCGGGCCAGGGACCTCGGCGGTTGCGCATTATACGCCCGAGCCATAATCATATGGTCATCAGGATGAGGGAGGGAGGAGGATGGGGAGATGGGGTTGAACAATTTGTCACGGGGTTGGCAACCGAGGACGGGCCATACAGCAGCTTCCGCGTCATTTGATGGGATCTTGGTTAATTGTCGGTGGCCGGGATATTAACGGGGCTGCTGTTGGGCCGGGAGGTGGGGTGAAGAAATGGGGCCGCATGTCGGAAGAGAGGGCCGATGGGACTTGCCGCCAAGATATGACTTCCTGGTGGTGACGAATGTGCGACTGTCGCTTGGCGATATTTTAGCCGAGCAACGACTGCGAGCAATTGGCGTTCAACAATTGTGCTGCTGCACCCACACTTTGCCGTACTATTATTGGCCTTCGTTGATAATTCAATGCACTGTATTCTTAATGAATGAATGGTCCCCGAATTCCGTGGCTGAAGGAAGATTTTTTAGTAGTTTTTTAAGCTACTTTTGTATGCACAAGTGGCTGACGTTGATTAATTGGTGGCAAATCAATCAACTCGATGGAATGAGATATCAATTAAAGGCAGAGTTAGCATTAAATCCATCGACATCGAGTATATTATTAAAAACTTGTAGTCGCCTTTCGCGAAATAATCCCTTAAATATTAATTGGACATTGAATTGTGGATGATCGATTATCAGAGCTCAAGTATGCTTGTAAGGGGATTTTGCCTGTGGGAATGGCCGCCGCTTTTTTCTATTAGAATATTTATACGCTTTATACTTGGATAATTTTCTAAACGTATTGTTATCATTATGCTGGAATGTTCTAGATAATTCCAAAAATGTTGAAAAACAAATATTTAATATCAGCAAATAATTTATTCTTAGTAATGCTGCATTGATATTCACTCGGTGAAAAATAGAATGAAACTTGTGTGTGTGTGTGTGTGTGTGTGTGAGCGCGCGCGTGAGAGAGAGAGAGAAGCGTTCGTGATTAATTGGACATTAATTATTCTCTACTATCTATTATCATGAATCTATTAATCTAGTGTAATATTAATATCGGATAATATTAAACAGCAAAAAGTATAATTTTCAATTCATTCGATCGAAATTGCATTACATTTTAGCGCGAATGTGAATTTATGATTGTTCAGTTGAAAAATTTCGTTGTCAAAATCCAAATTCTCGTAGTCGCATTACCTTCAGCCTTTTAATCTATCAGCTTTAAGTCAATATTAACACGACTTGCAGATAACCTAGAGAGGAGGGATTAATTGTTTTTAAACACTTGCCAAGCCACGATAAATCCTTTACCATAAAGGCTGCGTATTATTGCAGGGGAGAAGGCTCTGCAAAAGTGCGACCCATAGACCCATCGCATCATAATGAATGTAGTTGAGGGTAATTAAGGTAATAAGAGCGCCAGGTGAAGCAACAATGGCGCTTAAAAAATAGTCCGGACTCGTATGAATGTGCAAGAGAAGGAAGGTGCTTTGAGGCATTAAAGCCAACATCTTATATAGTCGTCTGTTGGGTTTTCTGACGAAAACTTGGCGACGGGTGGTCAAACACGCACCCATGGCTTCATGATGGTGACAGATGATCGCCCACCCCTTCCTCCGAAGGGATCTGCTCTGCTGCAATAAGTCTTTTCTGCTTTTATCAATTCTCTCCTTTCCCCGCTTTCCTTCTTGTTTATTACTTCTTCATACTGTCGGCCCTCCCCATACTTTTCCTCAAGACACTCCATTTATTCAGCATTGTCTTGCATTTTATTTGGTCGGCTGAATCGCTTTGTATAATTGGCAAATGTTAAGGGGACGTGCAAACACGGAGTGCGTCGGGATTATTGAAAAAAATAAACATTGAGCTTAAGCCATCTCGGTCAAATGTAACGATGCTTTAATGGGACTTTTTATCTGTATTTTATTATGCATTACTTAAGTGTAAGAATGCTCTTAATTGTTTATTTACCTCGAAATTATTTTCTAATTGTAAAATAATATGTCAATCTTCTAAATATTTTTTCGCCAATTAATACAGTGTCCCGTGTTTATACTCAAGTGCAATAATCCGTAATTACATGTCTACGGCATTGAGTGCGAACGATTAACTGTCGTGAAGTTTAAATATTCTGCTCGTAGTTTTAGTATATAATTGAAAGGTTGGATATTTTGCATACGTCTATCATGCAAATTAACGTTGAAATTGAATAAATTGATAATTTGAGGCACAATTGAAAATACAAAATTTTTACATTTGAATGATATTCGAGGAGAATGGCAACTCTGTGCAAACCAAAGTATTTGATGAGTGATTTACGCCATTATATATATATGTGTGTGTGTATATATATATATATTGCACATCGTGAAACAAATTGTAAATGGAGTGGATAAAAATTGTAAGAAAATATGATTTCGAAATTGTATTTCGAAACTTTATTTCGCTACAAGAAAGAAAACATTCATTGAATATTTTCGTTACTGTACAATTTAAATTCCATGAATATTAAAGACACATTAAACACATACTTTTTACTTAATCAAAAGTGACAAATTACTATAGTAATACAACACGAATGCAAATAAGATTATAATTAGATACTAAACGTTTTACAGCGAAATCCTATTCACTGAATACAACAGGCCGAAAAGGGAAAAAAAAAGAAATGCGGATAATATTATTATTTAGTAAGAATTTTCATTGCAGTTAAAGTGAATTTATGCTACACTTTAGAGTGGATTTTCAGGCTATAGTTATGAATTTTATTTAACTTTACAGTTAAATAACTTAAGTGAAAGAAATCCCTATCTAATATGCACGAGGCAGCCAACTAAATTAATTGTCCTAGTAAAAAATTATCTATAATGGAATTTATAAATCAAGTCCATCTTAGATAATGATAAGCCTTAAGTACGACGGCTAATCGTATTCCATTAATAACAATTAAATCTCTTGGCTAATTGATGATTGCCCGATAGCCTCGCCACCCCCACAATCGTCATTTCCATATCAGCATCCATTCACCCCCCCCCCCCACTTATTATAATATTAATAAGCTTTCATCGCCAATTCCAGGACGGATTGCCTCAATCTCGGCATTCGGTTTATCTCCTGCCACTCGCTTTCTTATATTCGAGTTTCTAGTTCGTATGTTTAATGCTCTGCTTTGGCAATTCGCAGGAGGCTCCTCGCACAGGTGTCGGCCTCGACTTTAAGCTCCTCGACTCCTGCCGCAGCAGGAAAAGCAAAAGCGACATATCCGACACGGCCGTATCCTGAGCCGAGCTCTCTCTCTCTCTTCAGATAACTGAATATATTTTAAGATCCTCCCGAGAGGTCGAGGCGTTTCCTCTCCGTAGCCACTATATATTTCCCTTCCTTCATCGCTCGGCTTTCCTACCCCCCCCCTCCTACCAGTCTGCTCGCGTCGATTCCAAAGGATCTTGCAACCCCCGGTTCTTAGCGCACCTCCGGCTCTCCTTGTCTTGCTGTCCTTGCCTTCTCTTTTGTCGGAAAAGCTCTGTAACCTCCCATCCCCCCATCCCCCACCCACCCACCTATCCAATATCAAAAGTTCACGCCTCTTGTGCATGTAGTTATGTGGTTGCAAGAAGCGCGTCTTAGCTGCATCCTTTTGCATATCTCGGGAGAAAGTACGCGATGCCAGTGTATCTCTCTTTACTGCTCTATCGAAGATTGATCGCTTTGGGCTTGATTTTCTGATATTTTCTATACTAAAGTCGAGGTTTCTTTTATGATTGCCTCCGCCGGCTTACGGGCTCGACCAGGATTTACTAATAAGTGCCTCAATGTTTATTCGAATTGTGTTTATTGGGAGGTATATTTGATAATTATGATAATTCATTGTTGTGAGGCCGTAACGCCAACAGGACATCTCGAATTCAATTATATATCTACAAATAATCGAAAATTATAATAATATATTTATCTTTAGAAATATTGATTACAAATCAATACCGATGCTTACTACTTTTGTGATTTGCAATGATGTTATTAATAATCGGGTAAATGAAAATCTGTAACTATTGTTGTCAGATAAATTGTAGTAAATGACTTGATGCAGCTCATAATGAGGTAAATAAAAAGTAAACAAAGATAACAATTAAGTAAACAAATTTGCAGCGTTACATATTGTATAAATGGAAAAAAGGCACTTTTGGCTCTATTTGAAATTTGTCAAAATTTTCTTCTCCAACAATTTTTCAAGCTTTAATATTACGGTTTGGCTGCAGTTAATCGAACGAAATTTTTAAACAATTTTTAAACGATAAGCATGAGAATGGGAGCATTTTCTATTTAACACTGAACTGCTTATGGAGCAAAATATCTTTTCGAGAATACAAGTGCTCGTCGGAATGTATAGGATTGTAAACAAGAGAGGAATTTCAAGTTAAAGTAATAGTGAAGTTGAGAAAAATGGCGCTAGAGTTCTCTAGATAACATAGTCAGTGCATCTCACTCACTTTGTGTCCTGGATTCCATCAGACGGCTTTTGACCAAACTTGGCATGCATCTGCACCCACACGTCAATAAATAGTATTTATGTTGTACCATGACGCTGTTATATTTTTATCTCTTTGCTAACAGATTTATGTAGGTAATATTTGACATACTTTGTACTTTCTGAAGCAGTTTATCTTTCAAATATTCATTCTTTAAGACGGATATTCAATTCCCTTTTGATAGCGTCCTCTAATAGATTGGAATATAATTTTATAATATGAATTGAGTAATTGAGCATTCAAGATATTCTAGCAGGCCCATCGTCCCATAGGCCCATTATATCAGCTGTGCCTGTGTATTTCCATAATGTACTTTTCTAATATTAAATGTAACTTCATGTAACAGGCCTACTAAATGTAAGTTGGTGTGTTGGGCGCGTTAGCGAAATTGTAATTCACATTTAAATTTATACTTGTCTTTCACGGAAGCCATGTTACTTCACTTTTGTTGCACCGGCCTACAGACATTAATTACACAATTCATTGTCCAAAATGTGTCTTTTTATAATTGTATCCTAATTTCTAAATGAGTAAATAGCTGCTTGTAAAGCTCAAACGCACATCAAAGAAATCATTTTATATTAAAGGCAATATGGAATCTCTACAACATTCCTTTGAAAACAAAAACAAAACAAAAAAAACTGCAAAAGGCCGAATCGCCTATATTCTTACGAAAGTCAATTCAACGCGATAGAATAGAGATATGAAAAGGATGGCGTATCAAAGGTGGCGGCTAGTCGATGAAGTTTACAAGCGCAAAACATCGAAATCGTGGGCAAGTGGGCCCGAGAAATGAAAATTGCCTCGTAAAGGGAGAGAAAATATTGGCTGCGGGGGAAGGGGGAAGAGGCGGACTGACCGGCGCCATTGTCGTCGAGTCGGCGCTGGATTATCGAAAATGGCGTGATCGGGTGGTGTGTAACTCGGGAGATCACGATCATTGGCTTTGGCGCAAAGTTTTATAATACACTGACGTGCGAAGAATGAAAATACTTCAATTCTCGGTTTATTTATTTATTCCGCAACATATACTTGAAATTTGAATTTAATGCTGCGCTTTAAGATAGTCTACGAGTCTTCTAAAGCTTCATATTCCAATTCCATGCTTTGTTGCTCTTTTACGCAGGCTTTTCTATTTTTACGAATCTCTGCCTCTCGTAAATTACGCATTCTCATACTATAATATTAGATATCGATCTTTCTCTTCCTCTTCGTCTCTTCTAATTAATTCGCATCGAACATTTCATAATCGCGCCTTCTCATTAGCTGCGGCGACTCCTTATTTAAAAAGTCATTTTTGTCGTAATCTTAAATAATATGATAAAATCCGATATTATTACTTTATCGGGGAGATTCTATGTAAGTTCATTATTAGACCTCTGGCAAGGAACTTTGAGATTAAAGTTTTGAGATCCGATCTGTACAATTTGAAGCAATTCGCTTAAATTTACGATTAAAACTTATCCACGTCTTCTTATTTACTTTCATCTTACCGATTAAAGAGTCAATTCTCTCAGATAGTTGATTCATTTCTTGGTATTTATCCGATTAAGTGACTGACTTTATTGAGTTTTCTCTATCTGCAGTCTGCTGCTGACAGGCCTCCAACTCCCACAAAACTCTTTTTCATAATCAAAGTTATTTGCATAAGTTATGTGAGAATGAATTATTTCGTTAAATAATAACAAGAGCTACTCGGTGTAATAACTCAATATAATAATCGTACTTTTTATTAAAATCAATGATCCGCCGCCCCTGCTCAATAACTAAATACGGCAAATAAACGGCCAAATTTTATTCGAATAATCCAATAAATATTGTAATGATTGTCAGCTATGCAATAGTAAATGTATCAATAAATTGAAATTATTTACGCTTACGTCACAGCGCTGCACTTCATCCCGTGCAAAATTGAAATCAAATCGCCAGCAGCATTGTAAGCTATACACGATCTTTTAATTATAAACACTGTTGATGCTATTGTTGAAAAATAATTATTTCTAATTGATTTGTAATAAGAACTTGAAGCCATTGAACAAGTCACGTTATTAATTATTCTCCGCAATGCTCTCAACTACAGAAATGATTTCTCCAGTAGTTTTAAATTTATCTCTTCTACCCCCCCCCCCTCTCTCTCTCTCTCTTCACTATTCTCGTTATCGGTTGCACTAGTAGTGCTTATACAGCGTTTACTTGGTTCGATTTCGTTGCTGGCGCGTTCCATCTCAGCCCTCCTCCATTGCTGGCTTTCTATCACTGAACTATCAGCGTATATGGGGGGGGGGGACACACACGACCATTAAACGCTCGATTCCTCATAGGCGAGGTGCTCTGTGGTGCTTCTATTGTCCGTTAAAGAATAAACGATTGAGTAGCGTCTATATCGATTTATTTCACTGACAATTGTGTTTGCTCTCGAAATGAAGCGCCGCACTCTTCCATCTCTCTAAACGAGGAGATATTTCGAATTAAAAAATTAGAAGAGAATCGAAATTTATGCTATTAGCAAGATTGAAGAATATTCACTATTAGCAAGAAAATAGGGGACTAAATTGATTTTGTTCGTTTTTTAAAAGCATCGATATATCATAGATTATACGTGGTATATCAGTCCAAGGTACAAAAGACTTCTTATCTCCCCATAAAGTTCCCAGTGTGCAAATAAAACAAATGTATTAATTCCATCAAATATTGCTTTGTTTTGCATTTTATGCAAAACTATGTATTATATTCCAAATAAATATATTCGTTTGATGAATTCATTCTTAAAGCCTCGTTTTAATATAAAAAATATTCTTTTTTATTACAATAGCTTTCCATAATATATATATATATCCTTATAACTCGTATTTAACTATTTATTTACTTCGTACAAGTATGTAAAGTGAACATAATACACGAATATAGTTTTAAAAAATAATATTTTCTGCGTTAAGAATAGTTAAAAAAATATTACGTATGAATTTTATTACTTCTGAACACAGAAAATTTTTTGCTAATTCATATTTTTTATATACTCTTTGACGTATACAGTTCTATCATTCAAACATATTTTATTTTTACCTGTAAACTTTTTTTTTATAATATTCTTCTTATAATATGTTAGCATTACAATATCATTTATAGTGAAAATAATGAAAAGACAATTTACAAATAAAAATATTATCTATGATATTTTTATTTGTTGTTGTTGTTGTTGTTAATAATATGTTTTATTGTTGTTTGTTAATAGTATGAGTTTTGTTATTATGTGGCATCCATAGGAGTGCTTCTAAAGTTTTAATAGCACGAAATATAAATTTATAAAAAAAATAAGATTTGTAATAGAGAAGTTTTATATTTAATGGTGCAATTATTTTCAGAAATTCATATTTGGAGTCGGAGGTTATCGATATTTCATATACACTTTTAATGAAGCACAAAAAAATAGAAAAAAGTAATTTACAAATTTCTGTATTAAATTTAGTTTAATTAATGTATTAAAAAAAAAACGTTTAAAAAAATGGATAAGATATAGAAACAGAGCTTTAATGTTTAGAAATAAGAATGTGAGCAAACGTTTATTATTATTCGGAAGAAAATAAGCTAATACAATATATATATATTATACTAAGGAACATTAATTGATAAATAAATTTTGAGTTATAATAATAAACTGATATGAGGATGATACACGATACATTGATGTTCGGCATCAAATTAATTACTATGAACTGCATTTCATTAGATGAATTCTATGTATTCATACTATGAATATTTTATTGGATATTTTTCTTTTCGCTATTTTATCGTATAAATGAATTGTAAGCCCAAACAAGATTCTGCCTATATAATTGCTCACACTGTAATTAAAATCAAACAATATTATTAATGATCACTAACCACGTATCATATTTAAAAAAAAAAAGTAATTTTTTATGCTATTAAATGTAAAAAGTTTGATAAGAAAAAATAAGGGCACACGCAATATTTTTATTTTAATTTCTATTTTAGTATTTATTTCTAGCAGTTAATATTTTAATTTAGTTGTTTTGTTATATAATAATATTGTTTTGTTATATCATAAGTATATTGCACAGAATTATCTTATACTATTTATTTTTATATATCTATAGAATATTATGTCTCTTATATTATGTCAATATTATATGGAATTATCTTTCTGAAAATTTGAGTTTCTGCATGTTGTCATGTATACATCGTTATCTATACTTATTATTTACATTTGACATTTGAAAACATTTGAAGCAAAAAACATCTTTTATAATTAACACGTGCTATACAGTCAGAATTTACATTTTTTTCTAATGTTCTTGAAACTTTCTAGATTATTTCAAGTGTTTATACCAAAACGAAATTTATCTGATTTTCTAATATAATTAAGACCAATGTATTAATCCAGGAAAATAATTATCTTTTATTCTGTTTTTTTTTCTCTAAAAATTAAAGAGTCAGTTGAGTTATAAAAAATACTATTAGGGTATGGGTGAAGTTCCAACTACTTTTTAGAATTTAAATAAGTAAAAAATTTGTTTTTACGTATCTTGCTTGACCTCGTTCTTTCTCTTCCTCTCTTACTTTATTTAAGGAACAAATAATCGAGAAGTTTAATTTTTATCATTTTATATCCTTTTCTTTTCTATAAGATTAAACCAATTGATTTTCTTCTTAAGAACGTATTAAGTCAGTGAAATTTGAGTTGCATATCCAAAATATAATTAAACAAATAAATTCTTTGCTTAATTTAGTAAGCTTTTTTATTAGATAAGTATATTCTTGCTTAATAAAGTGTTTCAGCAGTTGGATTATTATGTTGACTGAATTCTTATTTGCTGATGCAAATAATGCAGACAATGAAATGTTTTCATTATGAATCCAAATTATGGAATGAACTATCATAGAAATTCTTTAAAATTCTTAGGTGAAAGTTTTATAAGTCCTTTTAGTAAAAAAAATTAATCCACACGCATACCAGAGCGGGAAAATATAAATCATAGAAAATAAAAATGTTTTATTAATAAGATTCGAATTTAAAATTATAATAGAATGATTGTCTATGAATAATATCGTTCGTTCATAGCTCAAACGATTTAAAAAAAAAAAATTATTGCTTAAAATTGTTGGAAAATTTTATTATCACGTTTTCTTTTTATATTTTAAATGTCATTGATATGAATTAATTGTAAAAACAAAGGGAAAATAAATTATTTATTTTGTATTCTATGTATATTAAAGAACACTTTTTCAATGTTACAGACAAAATGTGTTTTTGCAAATTTTCATATTCCAAGTTGGATTACAGTAAGGTGGATTAATTATGGTATTAAATGCAGGCATTGAGAGTTTAATTCAACTTATTATTTCTGTTAGATAGGTAATAAACATATTTATAAATACTTATATAAAAGAATAAAATTGTACAATTGCTAATAAGGGAATTAATATTGATATACATTTATAGAAATAAATTTTATTTTCCCATTATGGCATGCTATTAATGCAAATGTATTATTAATATAATTCAAATATATATATCGAATAAAGTCCGAATGGAATATTATTAACGCGGATTTAAAAAATGTATTAGCTAAAAGTCTAAAAGCTTAAATAATGAAAATTATAAGATAATAATTGGATGAATGAAGTATAACTAAGTAAATTTAACAATGAAAATTGCGTGGTAAAACTGATCGATGATATTGCATTCAAGGGAAATGGATTGTATTTGCTGTATTATAAAATACAAATTGAACTTTCGTAAAAATGATCTAAGCTTAAATTATTGACAATTGTGTAATTTATTTTTCTTCCCACTGAGATTGGATAAATAATGGATAAATAACATATTTTTGAATTTCCTGGTAGATTTGGTATTATTACTAAATTCATAATACGGCTTCTAATTGAAAGACTAATGAAAAAAATTATGAGAATATACAGATAAAAAATAAAATAGTCGCGATGCTTTTACAATAATTTTAACCGTGAGATTTGTTGTTGTTGTTGTTATTAAATTTCTATTCACATTTATTATGTTTTTTACTCGTATTATGTGAAGTGGAAATTAATAAAACTCCGCACGAATGTATTGATTTATAATATCTTAATTTGATGTACCTTGTGAATTATATTAAAAGTTAGGTATCTGAAATTCAAATAGGGCCGGCATATCTGTGGCGCAGGAATGAATTTGAATATTTAGTTGAAAGATTTTTGCCAAAAGATAAACAGCCGTAATACGAATTTTCCTTTCGAATATAAACACGCGTGTCCTTTTCAAATTTCGTTCATTATCTCGGCATTTATCGAGACCGTACCCATAAATTCCTATGAAATCATGCCACCCAGTCCTCTCAATCTCCCGCTAATTCGGCCATTTCAACGAGGCAATCTATAAAATATCGTCATGAGCGATGGATAGCGCGGGAAGGGGTGAGCGGGAGGGGTTCGACGGAAGGGAGGAGGGAAAAATTCAGGGAAGCAGTGAGTCTCCTGGCCATGTGTAAAAATTCTTAGTACGTGTGAAGGAGGCAAAGAAGCTCGGGAGGACGATCGAAAGGTTAAGGGGCGCACGTAGCTGAATTGCGCGCCGCCAGCATGTGTCAGTGGTATATAAAATGGAGTGAAGGGAAGAATTGGATGTGAAAGAGGAAGGCCGAGAATAAGAAGAGATGGTGTAAGAGAAAACTTCGCAGGGGCTTGCATCCCGATGGTAAACCTCGTGGACAAAAAGAGCAAAGTTGGGCGCGCGCTCGCAAGAGGGAGAAAACGCGAAAGATATGAGTTTGCGTTCTTGAGGCGGTAGACGAGCTACAAATAATAAACGAAAGTTTTGCCTAGCGACAAACTTTGATTTTAAAATGATATTAAAGTCGTGTCGTTCGCAGATATAAACATCGAGCGGTAGATGAAAACGGGAAAAAAGTACGTAGATGCGGACTGAGAAAAAGTGAGTCGGAGAGAGAGAGAGAGAGAGAGTGTGTGTGTGTGTGCGCGCGTGTGTATGCCTGTGTGTGTGTGTGTGTGAGAAGGAGGGCGGGGGATAAACAGATAAGAGAGATGGGACCAGTGCGGGTAGGCTGGCAATGCAGTTTAGAGAAAATGGACGAAAAAAAGAGAGATTACATGCATTACAGGGAAATGCTTAGTGACACAGTTTCTTAGATATAAAAGGGAAAAGAACGAGGGAATTATTTTCATTTATTGCAATTATTTATAACTGTTCGGCTATCGATTGCTATTAACAGTGTCAAAATACGAGGCCCATATTATTTATTCAAAAATTACTCTTACAATAATACAATAATTGATATAATTGCGAATGGTTGCAAAAAAATTAGTTCCAAAATCTTAAATCACAATGTCCTACGAATGTAAATGCATACAAATATATTGTAGGATCATTATCTACAATGCAGATACTGTTTATCAATTTCATTAATCTAATAAATGGTATTCAGATTAAAGCTACATTTTATTTTCTTATATTTTCTTATATTTTCTTAAATGCAGCTTGTTAATGTAATGCTAATAATTTAATGATATTCTTAAATTAGAAGAAATTAGTACTACTTTCGTAACAATACGATCAAATAAATTTTCTATGAAATAAATGATCTCTTCAGCTATTTAAGATAAATGTTTAATGAACGTTTTTAATGAATATTTCTCTTAAAGATCAATAACTTCTTAAGGAAAATTAACGAGAACGAGGAGTTTTATAAATGTAAAAGAAAAAGAAGTACAGAAAGAAAAAGTATAAACAATATTTGAAAAAGTATAGAGTAAAGAGAACGAAAGATAAAAAAAAGCTATGAGTGATGATAAAATTTAAAAAAAGTTCCCTGCCGTTTTTGATTCCGAGTAGCTTTTTCCTTTTTTTTCCTTTTTCGTCAAGTTTTTCCTTTATTTTTTTCATTCCTCTATTGCATATGCAAAGTTTAGAAATACAAACACATTTCATAGAGTAGAAAAATTATAGTTAAAACTATCTATATATTACTTTAAAAAAATGTAAAACATTTTAAAATTTATTCATCATGTACTCTTTTAAAAATTATGATATGCAAATAAAGAAATATTATAAATATTACGAGATAGAAACCTGTACTTTTATTTATAATATCAATTGATTTTATTATTTTTTAATTTAATTTAATCTTGTTAATGTTATCGTTTATTCTAAAAAAATTACATCCAAATGTACAATTTTTCACAATTAATGAAAAATGACAAACACAAGCAGATCCAAAACTTTTTAAACGTTGTTAATTTCTAAAATTGCTATTTCCATCTTAAACTGTATTTATAATAAATTTTAGGCAATACAACTGATCCAATCCATACACTTCACTTATGCAGATATTTTATATATATATATATATATATATATTAATATTACATATATGGAATGCTATTGTTCAGATCGGATAAATTCATATTGATAAATCTAAAGATACTAATTTTTAAAGATTATTATTATTTTTTAATAATATTCTTTTAATGATTTTCTTAACTTTATAAAAATAACAAAAAGTGTGATCTCTAGATCAACGATTAAACAAATTGTGGTATTTTTCGTAAACATTAATTTTCTCTATTAATTTTTTACTATATATTTTTCCTAAAAATATTGTCCTCATTAATATTTATAAAATAAGGATTAGAAAGTATCAGACACCTTTTTACAAATATATTCAATATGTATTTAATATGTACGTAGTTGGAGTACTAATTATGTTAGTGTTTTTTTTAATAAATATATTTGTATACTACATATATAATTTCGCAATGTATTATTTTGCAACGTAAATTACAATTCATTATGTTGATAATTAGGTTGAAATTATAAAAGTACGAATACAATGTGTACATATACCGTAAATGTTTTATCAAAATCTTAGGTAGAAATATGATTAAAATCGTTGATTACTAGACTAAACACACACACATATATATATATATATATATATTGCTATTATCTAATTATATTTTCTCTCTATGTTTCAGGTGAGTTCTCAAGATAATTTTATTATTTAACAATCCGTATCGCGTAAGTATATTTGTTTAAATTGATGCGTAGATATACGCGTATAATCATTAGCTATTTAATGCGTGGAACTCGAGACTGAAGAATATTTATTTTATTTTGAATGTCTTTATTTAGTTGCAGAATGCATATGCGAGTGGGCGTATTATTAGTAAGATACAGTCAACTGACTCAATTGCGTATGAAGATCAAATAAAAATTAATTGTCACGAAAATTATTAAAGAAATTTTCTTCTATTATTATACAATATTTTGAGAAAAATAATGATGTCATTGGGTGAAATCAATATTAAAACGTTACATTTATCATTAGATGCAGAATTAATTATCATCAGTGAAAGCCATAACAAAATCATTGCAAACGACATTTCTATACTTGCAATTATTACGTGATTTTTGTAGCCATTTCAGTGCCACATTTCAATTGCCGAGAGTCTTTAAATTTCCAATATTAACTAGCATTCACCAAAGCCATTTTCCAAGTCAATTTACATTAGAAACATATTCCATTTATTTCCAATTGAAATAAACGGCCGCTGAAATAAACGAACTCCTAGACACTCTTCTCCACCGTTATATCCAATTACTTTTTTCCCCTTTAACCAAATCGCATACCCCCTTCTCCAAGTAATAATTCCCACGCCGACAGAACCTGTCTCAATCACTTATCAGTACTGGTGCGCGGGTGGGGGGGTTTAAGACCCTTGAATTTTTCTCCGTTCGTGCTTGAATCTGCTTCCACCGCAGTCTCGTTCGCACTTCGATAAAACTCAAGTAGCATGGATAAATGGATAGAGTGGAACGGGGTGGAGGGGGGGCAGATCGAGGCAATGAGTGGGAGAAGAAGGGGCGAATACGCGCTTGTAGTGGCGATTGGCAAGGATAGCTGCTAATTTTGTTAAGTAGGTACTCCATCCTAAGCACTGTTCTTCGATGCACTGCGACAGACTTTGCTTCCGTTGGACTCGCACTTTATCTGTCCTTGTCTGCCAATATCTATATTTATCGTACGCGTTACTGCGACAACTTTTTTCCTATCTTTGGTATAGCTATTTATAAATGTATAGTAGCATTCGCGATAATTTATGATGGTTTTCATAATTGATGAGCATATATCAATAATATTCTTCTTTTTTTTTTTGATTGAATAATGGCTATTTAAAAGGAGAAAGTGAATGTAATGTAGTGAGGCCAGTGCTTTTTATTTATGTGAAGTTGTTTTGACTTGGTTAGTTGCAACAGTTAGTCGAATATATATATTTACAACTTATATGTAAACAGCAGTTTATTGCATTATTACGTACTGTGAAAAATTTGGTTGTTTCTTAGTGAAATTTGTGAAATTATTACATCCTACGAGTACTAAAGATTTATTTTATTCTTATTTCAGATTCTTTGATTTTAAATTCAAAATCCATCGAGATGTAAGAATAGTTGTCTTAAGTACTCTAAATTTTATTTCTATATTACAGGAATTTTATTGTAGCTTTTACAGGTTCATAAAAATATTCAGGTTTCCAGCTTATTTTCAGGATATGTTTTTGGATCTCCAAGATCACCTTTGCACTACATATCCCACACATTTTTTTTACTTTTTCCTTCAGTACTTCGACAAAAAAAGAAAAAAATGTTTTTTCCATGGGATTCATGTAAAGTATATGGTATTTTTTATATGCGTTACGTTCCATGAATTTCTACTTGCTATGTCCGTCTGGATACACACGTTACTACAATTCTATATATAATAATACTTGTCCATATAAATTCATGCGACGTGGCGCGTATAAAAATACCTTGTCGTTTACGTATTTTAATGTATATTATGGAATAAAGATTAGTTTGTTGAAAGAAGAAAAATATTTTTCTAGTGATATACATTATTTATAATATTGCCAATATTAGATCTTAATAACTAAAGAATTATTAAATTAAATTTAAATTAAAAATTAAATATTTATAAAATTCAATATTTATATATGTTACCTCAAGAATGGCGGATTTTTATTTGATAATTTGTAAAAAAAAGGATTAAAAATCAAAACTACTTATTACGTGTGAAGAAGAAAATCATAATTTACTAGATTTCATTCCATAATCAGATCATTTTCTTCCCTAAAATCGAAAAATAATTACAAATTACATAATATTTTAATACACGAATCATATATATATATATAAATAATTTCAAAACATAAAACTCAACTATTTATATATATATATATAACACACATATATATATATAACACACATATATACATATATATATATATATATATATTGTTTCAAAAATAAACTTTTATTCAATACGGAGTATGAATTTTTTTTTTAATAATAAATGCTTAGGTTGCTCAATTTTATAAACGTCATTCGAATGTTTAATGAAACAATTCATTCATGAAGCTTAACAATCACTTATATTTTTGAATTCATAAAATGCTAAACAATATTAAAAACTGCTGCATAATTTGTTTAATAATGTAGATACATTATTATTAATATAAATATAATTTGTATTCAACCTAACTTAAATAATGAATAGTAAGCCTTTTTAAAATTTATGATCATTTTAATAAATTTTAGTTTTCAAAGTTAATAGGTAAATAATTTGAAAAATGGTTTCACAAATTCATCTGAACTAATTGAATCACTAACTTCCCGGTTTTTAGACCTTCACACGTGTAGAATAAATTTTGTTTTGAAGAACAATTATTGTAGATTAATACTACGTTATTAAAAAGTCTATAAACATTTTAATGCATAACCTTAATTGTGAATTGTAATAACTCTGTTGATTAATTTTCCAACTAATAAATCCGTAGAAGATTGATTTAATCTGCGAACAAGTTTTTTCATTTCAGATAATTTAACGTAGAACAGCAGTTAATGCTCATCGCCTAACAGTTTTAATATTACGAACTTCAAAGGATAAGTCATTACTCTCTTATTTCTCGCTATTTTAAATTAAAAATTAGATTATTTCTAAATTCATAGGAAAGTACAGTTTAATTTTGAAAGTAGGGTTTTGATTTTTAAAAGCGAAATAAAAGTTTTAAATTATTTTAGTGATTATAACATCCAATGAGATTTATTTATACGTAAGAAGTAGAACAATGTAAACTTTTCACTTATTACATTACAAGTATTAAAGACCTTTTTGTAGTGAATAAAACCCCCATTCGTAGTTAAGGTCATACTCCAGATTACGTGCTAATATCAGTAGTTAATATTACATAATATTACATATATTACAGATAATATTACATATGTAAAGGTTTCGAGATACATGTACAGGTTGTACCTATATAGGCACGCAAAATCACGAAGAAAATCAATAAAACAAAGAGACCGTGGAGCATTATATCAATACTTAACAAATAGTTGCAATTATAAGTTACATTTAACTAATGAATGGAAAATCCCACGAAAATACGTAACTGCGAATAAAGCAATGAAAAGGTACGCTTTAGGGGGTATCGTAAAGAGAAAAAAAACGCCGGAGCAAGAATTTGACAAGCAGGAATTTCCACGATTTTCATTTCTATTTCCAGTAACATCTTACCACTTCTTTATCCGCGGGTCCATAATCCTTTGCCGATCCGACCTCTCCATCACTCACCTCTTCGGTCTTCCTCTTCGGGTCCTCATCTTTTCGCTTCCTCACTTTTTGCTTTGCCTGGCAGCTCAACTGGCTGGACGCGACTTCCCGATTGCGTTGCGAGTTGGTCGTAACTTCGCCACGTTAGAGCTAAGAGGATTTATGTCCACTTTCCCTCCACCCCTCTCCCTCATTCCTCCTTGGCCTTTGCCTCGCCTTTGCTTCGCCTTTGCTTCGCCTTCGCTTCGCCTTTGCTTCGCCTTTGCTTCCCCTGGACTTTCACTCGTGCTTTTTCCGCCCATCCACCCAACTCCGCAACTTCATATTTATTGCTCATGTATTCCCTCGAGCCAATTACCCACTTATATGCTCTTAAATCGTTATGGTATGTATGAGGAGAGATTCCTCAACAGCGAGGATGCGCTGCAAGTGTCAAACTCACTCTGTGATGAGGGATTACGTGGATTTCTTTATCTAATAATTAAATTTCTTCTGTACTTTGGAATTAATCAATTTTAATGATGCATCCGCCCTCGAAACTCGTTTGACTAATTATTTTTCTTGCGTGTAACTTCGAATGATTGTTAATAGATTCAGCTGGAATGAAAATTGTTGAAATTACTTTTCAATTAATTGCAATTAATTAACACCTTATAATGTTGTAATAGAATTTAAATAAATGAAATCTATAATGATAGATTTGTCAAAAGCACTAAAGCTCTGTCTCTATATAATATCTCAAGAATAATAATCTATATACAAGAATATCTTGATCCAATTATTATTTTAAATTATTGAATAACAATAATGTCAAAAATGAAATACATTAATAATTGAATTATCTATTAATTATTCAATGTATTTTATGTAATATGAAATTATATGGTCGTAAAATAAATTTATAATTAAAATTGTCCGATATTAAATATTCATATGTTCATATTTATTCTTTCATCTTTAATAATAATTCTTTTGACATGAACTTTTTACTATCAATATAGTAAATACAGGTATGAAAGACCATGAATTATACGTTTCACTTTTATTTATAAACATGTTATATACTATAAATTTTGAATTCTACAAGCTATATATATATATGTGTGCGTGCGCGCGCGCGTGTGTGTATGTGTGTAGTCATTTTTTCATTCTCAATATTATTCTTATGCATATATACTGTAAACAATTTTTATTTAAAAATTATTTTAAAAGAGCTTAAGCACTTTAAGCTTTACAAGTAATGAGTTTGATAATATTCAGAGAAAGCTTCGCTCCTTAATTTCACGCGAGAAAGAAGTTACGAAGAATATCAAGTAGGTAACTGTTTATAGAAAAATTGGTTCAAGTACGTCATACATAAGTTGATACGTAAATATCAGTAATTTTTACTAGAAGCCAATCTTATAAATTATTGTAAATGTATAATTTATAATTATAATATATTACATAATTTATATTTTATATTTTCTATATATATATATATTTTTTTTTCTTTATTTATATTTATATTTATATTTTATAATTTATTTATTCAAAAAATAGATTTTTGTATTATTAAACTCCTTATAAATGTAAACAGTTAAGAATTATTTATAAAGTAAAAATTTAGTAAATAATTTGAATCCCTTACGTATTTAGTTATACTTGTATCTTGAAATATTAGGTTTTTATATGTAATTAGCTAAATTATGTTCCTTTAAAAATTTGAATTTTCTAAATGACTAAAATAAATATGAAATTTTCAAAATCATAAGAATGTTTAACATTATATATATTATCAAAATTAAACTTATTAACTTAAGATTATTAGAATTTTTTAAATATTTAAATTCTTTCCTCTATTTTATTATTCCAACAAACTTTGATTGTTAATATTAAATACACTTAATATTAAAATTTTATAAAAAAAAAATTGATTCATTTTAATTATTATAGTATTAATTTATAATTATTGTCATTAATGAACAATTAAATTTATTATTAATATTTGCTCTTAATGATAAAAACAAATGCGTGACTCGACTTGATTTTTTAAAGGAATGTTTTAAGTTTTATTTTTATCATAATTTAGTCAATTTACTCAAAAAATATTTTACATACTCTTTACAGTAAAATGTAAACTAAAAAATTATTTTAAATATATAAACTATTTTAAATATATAAAAAAAAAATGAATTATTCTGTATATACAGTGACGTAATTTATTCTTCAAAGCAATTATTATTTTTTACAATCAGTTGTATTTCCTATTTTTTACATATAATTTTGATATTCACTTTAATTAGTATTTTTACACTCTGTGAGAAAGCTGAAGAATAATTTTTTCCAGTCCAATATTATGTTTCGATACAATGTTGCGCGTAAATTTTTTTTATTTTTCACTATATTACGCATGATAATTATTTTCTTAATGTTTGAAATATTGAAATTAAAGACGTTTTTTTATCAAGTGGCAGTATTCGTATTACGTTGCAATTTCTTCAAAGTAACTAACGTGGAATACATAACAATAATTCATTCGCTGCAATCCAATATTACAATATTACAATTTTCGTATCGGACATTCACCTTTTCTATCTATTTTCTTTCATTTTTCTTCGTAGCTGAGAAACGCGAACAAATCGCTTGAAACTTGATTAAGAGTCATTTGTTCAGCGCCCTGCGTATTCATTCCCTACGCCAACTCACCCAAACAACTCCTCCTTCTTGTGTTTACCAGATCTATCTCCTCCCCTCTCCTCACCCCCCCACCCACCATCCCATCGACCCCCCTCAAGCCCCTCTCCATTTATCTCTCTCCTTAGCATCGAGTCACTTATATTTATGCCGTGAGGATGCTCCTCGTCTATTTGCACTTGCGTTCCTCTACCAGTACCAACCCAATTTCAAGTGGAGGGCTGCGAAATTTTTCATTTCAAAGCGTCTGAGGGCAAAAACAACATGAGCCTGCAGTCGTGAGACCTTTTTGCCAAGTACGGGCTTCGCGTAGGCTAGATAAATGACGAGGAATAGCATTGTATATTAAAAAATAAATGATAAGGAATGGGGTCGATGCAACTACTTCGTTGTACTCGTCTCGCTCCCGGCCGTCACTATCGCATCGCTTACGCTATCCCCGTCCTCGTCTCTCTTACTGAGTGGTAGTTATAATTTATGGTGACGCGGCGCCCTTCCAACTTGACGCTATGAATTTAAAGTCACATACTGTCGATAAAGGGCAATGGGTATTCCAGAACAATTATAAGGCTTGTAAACTATATCGTTTTATCGAAAATTCCAACGAAACAGGCTTACCTTAATGGTCTGATATGTATTTTTCGTTCGGGCTTGTCTTATTTTATGTCAATTTCGGCCTAAGAGGTCAGCTTCATTTCGAATTCGCCGAAGCTGTTTTAATTATATCTTCCGAGCACTATGTCTAATTCTGATGTATGAACGCGGAAAACTTGGTGGACCATACGAGTGAGTTTAACTTGGCATATGAAGTTATTTCGTGGTACATTTGATGTACATTTAATATTGCGTGTATCATTGATACGGACCGCATAATACATTCGGTGTATAATCATTTATGAAAAATGATTGATTATTATTTGAATAATGAATAGATGATTCGTGAATGAGCTAATAATTTAATTAAACATTAATCTTCCAAATTGCTAAATTACAAAATCCATATAATGAGAGGCATTGTTCTTTTGTCTGAAATTAAAATTTAGACAATTCGTCAGCAGTATTTTATTTAATATTGTTGAATTTATTTATTATAATACCTTGATGATATGCAGCGACGTTTTACTATGTTTGTTTATGATTCTATTGTACTAGGCACAATATATATATATATATATATACAAGTGTAATATTAATTTTATGTGATTATTACTTATTATTATTGCGAACAAATGATTTAGCTGTGAATTTTAATTTGTAAAGCTCCTTGTAATCGTGTAATTAAATGGATAGATTATAATAGCATACGCGATAAACTAATTGTTATTAATTACCAATATTGATATATTATAATTGTTTTGATGTTGTTAGTATTAAATTTGTTTGTGTCAGTGCTAATATATTATATGGTTATTAGATGGATAAGAGATTAAATATGCATTAGGAATTGCTCGATAAAAAACTTTTACCTCGCATTGTCATACTTTTTCCGAGAATTAACAGTTTTAGAATTTAACTACAATAAATTAGAATAATACTTAAACTAAAAACTAAACAACTTCATTTTGCATATTTTCTAATTTTCTTTAATTCATCGATACACTTATATTTTAATTGGAATTAACATATACTGAGTTTCTAAATAAATATTTGGACGAATTGAAGTAATATTTCAAGGAATTTAATAATTTATAATAATTATTAATAGTATTTGATAATTGAATAACTTTAATTAGAAAAACTTTAATTTTACTTGATACATAATATCGTTAAAGTAAAATGAGTTTCTTTAATTTTTCTGATAAACTTTAGCGAACAAAGTTTTTGTAATTTATACAGAATCGCATTAACAAATACAGCCATTATTATAAAATAAATATTCCAATATAATTAGAGAAATTTTTCCTTTACCAAGTATTCGTAATTTACGAATAATTCTTAATTACATAATTTATTAAAATTGCTTATTATTTTAAAATTAGTATATGAATGTGTAATAGTTTGTAAAGCTTTTGAGTAGTTATAGAATTATGAATATTCAAAAACAATTCTAAAAATGCAAAGGAACAATTCCTGTAGAAAGGTTATTATTATCAATTATTAACTTTACCATATATTTATATTACAATATAAATTTAAAATTAGATTATATTTTGCAAACATAAATTACGCTGTAAGTAGTCTCAAATTTTGATAGATAGATTTCATTATATTAAACGTCATAAATTAATAAAACAAAAATAATAAAATAATATCGATAAGAAAGAATTAGAATCATTAATAATAATAATATTTAAACAGTTTAGTCGTGAATAGAATCGAAAAAAAAAAAACGAAAAATTTTTAGCTATATAAGTAGTAGTTAGTTTAGTTTTCATATTTGCAGTGTCTATGTAACTAATGTAATTCTATATCTGCTTACTCCTCTGAATGTATATTCCTGTCATTGGAATCTACATTTTTTCAAATTATAATGATTTTATAATAATACAATATAACACTAATCACTGTAATATAATAATCAATTTGCTTAAATTACATGGTCACGTTCATACGAGTATTTAATAGGAATAGACAGGGCGGTAGTTTGATGTAATTCTTATTAATTCGAAATATTAAATTTTTTTCCATTTTCCTTAATGCGTTGTATATGAAAACAATTAAATGGTATTTATTTTTGTGAGATTAAAAAAAAAACATAAATTTATAAATTAGCACATATAATAGTCCTCATTAAACTGAAATTAAGCAATGTAACACTGCAAAGAATTAAAATATTAAATAAGGATAATGTTGCAGAAATAAAAACGGAGATTATTATTTAATGAGATAATATTTCCACGTAAATTATTTCTCGTGCTTTTACAAAAAAAATTTTCTATTAAGCCATAAGTTAAATTGATATCGTTTATCTGGTATTAAAAAAAAAACATTTGATGTGCTTAAACGGTCTTGAAACTCTTGACTGATTGATGGAACTCTCCGCCTTTCGATTATAGATATATCCGAAGTATTAATTTTCATCAAAGATTTGCGCTAATAGATAGTGCAAAACGGAGTATATGCAAATTATTAAGTTGTTGGCCAAAAATTATAAGTGAAATTGATTGGATCTAATTTTAAATTCTAAATTTTTTTCATCCAACACCCGTAAAATTCTTCTTCTTTATCTTGGATTTGGATTCAGTCACAGTAAGAAAGTAAGAAAGTATGAGAACTCGATTGCACTTTATTCTTTACGAAGACACGCAAGGTAATTTAGATAGAATAAATAACGGCTTGCTGTACATGCATATTAATTGAAATGGTATTGAGCGTAGCTAATCTGTCAGTCTTTTTAAGAATATTGGCTACACTCAGCTTTGAGCGAATGAGTGTCGACGGTGTTTATTGCGTTGAATTTGTCAAATCAGCAATGGGAACGTTGGCAAGATGTTAAAGTAAGCAATATGCTTTCAAAAAAATGGGAAGAAAGCGTATGACCTTAGCCATTGAAATATATATATCCATCAGCAAAAATGCAACAATTCCATTATGATTACTGCCTTGAGATCAATTCGGCTTGGCTGTAAAAATAAATCGAACGGATCCCTCGACACACCGCGCCTCTCAGTCCCCTCGTTCAGCATCTTCAGCGAGAGAAACGAGCGTAACAGTCGTGCAACCAAGTCTTATTTACTGGGGCGCGGCGACTTAACTTTTGCGCCCAACAAAAGTTAATGAACTTTGTTAAACTCGACGGGCAGACGTGATTCGACTGGCCTCTGACGTAAATCTCGGGCCTCTCTTGATTGAGCAGTGTACATGCTGCACTCGCTATCTCCCTCTCTTTCTTGCAGCTCGGTGTAATGTAATGGAGTGGGCGAGGAAAGGACAATTACCCGGCGATGTGTAGCGAGGTGCCTCGAACGGGATTCGAAAGAAATCGAAGCGAAGGGTTGCGAAGGAGTTGGAGGCATTCGCTTTATTGTGGATGTGGCAGATAAATTTGTGCCCAAAGTGATTATTCCTCCATTCGTATGCATTGCTTTTGCAAATCCGTCGACTCTTCAATAAATATGAGATTGAAGATTACTCGTCCTCGTTGTTTTTCACATCGCATTTGCCCGCATTATCCTGCGATCCTTAATTAGAGCAAAAGTTTCTCATTGAAATTATAAGATTCCCACTTCATAGATTACAAATGTCAGAGAGTTGGTTAAAGTTTGGCGCTGTATGCATTTTTCCAACGGAATATATTAAAAATTTGACCACGATTTTATCAGCATTCGTGAATATTAATCATGCGACTGCTTTATGCCCCGCTTGTTTTATATTATGTCACTGTCCTTAAAAATAAATAGAGTGTTAAACAAAAGACGCTGGCGTTCCAACTCGGATTTCCTCTCTACTCGAACCTCAATTAGAAAGCGAATGCGTGCATCCACGGCCAATCGAGACTACAAATACTGAAAATTCCCGTATTTACATGATCCTGGCCTCTTGTCTCCTAAACGATAATACAGACCTCGCGTGTGTTCTCGCGAGCGGCACTTTGTCGCCATCCCCGAAGATTCCCCTTTGTATTCCGTACAGCTCAGAAGAAAAAGTCATCAGTGGCTGTAGAGAGAGAGAGAGAGAGAGAGAGACGCAGCAGCTCCTCTATTTTGCATTATCAATGCCGTCGACAATCCTTGCTCGGTGTCTAGCGAGGGACGGGCTGGTAAAGAAAGCGAGGCGGCTCGAAGAAAGATGTTGAGATGGAGGTTTTAAAGGCCGAGGAAGACCCTGAGGAGAAGAGGGATAGAACAAAGTCAACTCGGAGTGGAGGAGAGAGCAAATGAAACTTTCCCAACGAGGGTCCATGGGAGTTTCATTAGGGGCCTTGAGACAGAAAAAGGGTCGCAGCCATGCGCAAGGCGATGTGGACGACTTTGTTCGCTCGTCTATAGCTTCCTCTTCCAGGAAATTGTGGGCATCGATTGATTCGGGAAGATGGCGCTTCTGTCTCGGGGGGGTAAGGGCGATCCGCTGGCAGCCCCGAGTAATTGACTTGAAGCAGCTGTGGCGGCGCTTTTATCCCATATTTATATGAGTCGCTGCAACTGATTGATATATTATACTACAATTCTTATAATAAAGTTAACAAAATGGAAATAAATTGGCCATCATTATGGAAATTTCTGCGTTGCATTTGCCGAGTCTCGAGTGCACTTCATTTTCTTGAACGTTATCCCGGCCAGAGAGAGCATTAATATTGCGAAAGGCTGCATTTCACTTTCGCTTCTAAAGCTTATTCTTTACATAAGCTTATTTCAAGCTCACTACTATTCATGTTTATTTGGCTTTGTGTGGAACTAGGTCATCGCAATATTCATCACCAGCATCATACTTCATTCAGGCATTATTATTCAATTGTAAAAAACTCAAGAAATAATCTCCGCGCCCAATGTTGAGAATCAATAACATATATATTTATATATGTGTGTGTGAAACATTATTTAACAATTCTTCTTTTCGTTCGCATGACTGATGCCAATGGCAATAGTTGGTAAATAATCAGCAATATCATTAGCAAATAACCATTACGCGTAATTTGTTGACGTACATTTGTTTTTAAAGTAAACACCAATTTTTCGAAATATTATTGTCCTCGAATGTAAATTATCGACAATGAGAGGAGCAATAAAACACAAGCGATGCTACATTTACGAATACGCTTGCTTGTTTGCAGCGAAAGCTGCTTAGATATTACTAGCGGATAATTAATGAAATCTACCGCATCTCAAAAAAGCATTATATAGCATCAAATTTCTATTATTTAGTTATATAATTAAGGTAATCAATACCACTGCGTGTTTCACCAGTGTTATTATATGAAAGAGAAAACCTTTAAATTTACAGCTGCCGACATTATTAAATAGCCATAATAATGAATCAAAATTAAAGCAAGTAAATAGTGTCTGTAAATAGCGCCTGATTTTCGTCAATTTCGATGTTATAATGTGAGAACAAATTTTTTTCTCTTCTAAAACTTGGAGAATCGTAGAAATATTTCTCCCAACTATGGCGTGAAGACGTCTAGATTTCCTGCTCGATTTTAGCTTTCGATGTAATGCGCCGAAAGGTAAGTGAGAAGATTGTTTACTCGATCGGATAATACCGATTGTTTCAATAAAATAGCTAAGTACTCGGTTAAATGCTTTTGGAGCTAAGCACACTTGTGGATCTGTGCACAAGTAGAGCCGAGTTAAATCAAACAGTACGCGTTGAATGGCAACTTGGCCACTTATCCCCGGAATCGTGAAATTAATTCAAAACAGCGAGATCTAATAATCCCAGTCGAGGATGCCTTGACATCTCGCTAATACAACATTTTCACGTCTTGTTGATCTCGTTAACTTTATTGGAGCGTGTGCGTAAACTCGGAATTATGCGCCCTAATCCTCAGCCGTCGTTCGGCTTTACCTCGAGAACTGGAAAAGACCGGCGTCAATGGTCCTTGCAAATTACTGATAATCGACCGGGGGATTAGCGCCCGATGACTCGGTCTGCGCTTCATTGCTGCCGTTCGTAAATCCCAGGACGCCGTCGTCGTCGTCCTCGTCGTCGTCGTCCTCGCGACTATAATTAGGGGAATTTGGCCGAGGTGGGTATGTGCGATGATTAGTTTCGGTCCTGCGGCTTATAAAAGAAGAATAACAATCTTACGGCTCCCGGCAAATCATTCCAATCTAAATGGAATATCTGAATAAATATAATTATGGTATTGTTTTATTATTCTTAATGTAACGACATTTCAATTGCTGACTATGGCCGAGATTTTGAAAGTTTTTTGCGGCTAAACGTAGAGGATATTTAAAGTCTGTAATAACTGACAGTTATTAGGCAATATTTGAGGACCATATTTATAAGGATTGCTACGACCGATTAATATATTATAATATCTAGTGTACTATAATTCGTAATGAGATTTTATTCAATAAAATTTAGTTCTTGGATGCATAAGCAAAATATAAAATAACCTCTTGAAACTATTTCATTTAGCTCTTGATTTAGGATAATAATTGAAAAATTTGTATTTGCATATTACTATTTGTAAACTAATGTAGGACAGTTTTCAATGTATTTTCTTCATAATGGAAACTTTGGGAGAAAAAAATCAATATCTCTAGGGAAAAAGAATCGCCGAGTAATTTGTGAAAAAGAAAAGGAAATTGGTAAGATAAAATAATAATCTTCGGTGCACAAAGAATTTCATTTTAAAACTATAATTGAAATTTGAAAGTGAGTCGATGGATAATTGTTGCATGTTATGTTTCTCGACAAGTTTCAAAAGATTAATTAAAAAAAATGCGTTTAAAGTTTCAGAAACACTCGGAGTACATAATGCCTATGTGCAATAAAATTTCAAAGCGAAAATTTTCTCTTTTTCATAATTGATATTATATCATATCCTCTAAGTGCTTGGGCACGTTTTTTTTAATAAAAATGTATTAAATTTTGTAATTATTTTTTACTTGTTAACAAATTTAGTTCTTTGAAACCTCGAGGATAGTACCGATTTATCAAATTATACATACTTTTTAAATCTTAATGAATACACTATCATTATTTCACTTAAACTTTCTTAAAGAACTCTAGAAATTAATTATAATTGTTTAATAAAAATAATTAAAGTGAAATGTTGTGGTTTTAAAGTTTTGAATAAAAAATATCTTTAAAAAATACAGTAATTGAATTAATTATTTTTCATTATAATATACAAGAATAATACAATACAGTTTTTTCTAACGATACTTCACTTTTAGAAGTAATATCTATAATAAAATCTATTTTTTTTTTTCAATTTATGAATATTTTATTAATTTATATAACAATCATATTACAAATTTCACGCATATATATATATATATATATATATATATATGTATGTATGTATTTCTTGTTTTTCAAAATCAGTTTCACTTAGTACTGAAGTTATAGGTTGATGAATTTAAAAATATAACGTGCATCGTCAGTACAACATGTACATTGCTTACAATCACCGAGAGAATGATTTTTCTTCAATTTCAAATACAAAGCTATTTGTATTTTTTTTTGGCAACGAGTATAAGATGTTAGATGTAATAATATTTTGTAGAATGAAAAGTTTTCAATGTTTTTCTTTATAATGCATGATATGTATATATGTTAATAAATCCATGTATATATTTCTAAGCAGTAAGACACGAGGTAATTTTCAATAAAATATCTCGTGTGATTTACTTTTAGAACTTGATACGATATTGCACAATGCCATTTTGTAAAGTGACAAAACTATTTTCATTTTTAACTTTCACCGATAATCATATTTTCATTTTTCTATATTTCTAAATAGATGTACATATTTTTTAAACAAATTTTAAGTCATACAAGAATGATCTTAGAAATAAAAATGTCAAAAAATTTAATATTAGTATTTCTTCGCATTCATTTTTAAATACAACCGCTTTGTAACAGCATGAGCATAAACAATTAAGAATTAAAGTTAATATACAAACTCTGGAAGCGTTGCCTTTAACTTATAACTGCATTATATAATATAAAGGCTGACAATTAATGATATTTTATCAAGTCGAATAACCAAATACAAAAATACAGATTTTAAAGAGTACATGAAAATACTTTAATTATTGTGCGAGTAATTTCCCAATAAATATATTATTTCAATAGTACGGTAATTGTCATTAATTTTTCATTAATATGTTCATTACAAAGAAAGAAAAATCGATTTTAGCATTATATTTGTATTTAAGGTTTACGAGACACTTATTTATAACTTGAAAAATAAAATTAAAGCCACATAATATCTATATCGAATTTCTATTATTTATTGACCTTTATACAAGCTTTTAAAATGTTACAATAGCACAAAAAGCCAATATTGACGTACTTTTCTTGGACATAACTATGATTTCGCTCTCTAAATATTAAAGAAACATATAATTCCACAAATACTACGACGATTTAATTGCCTTGGAAAAATCTTAAAATGTCTCAGGTCATGGATAGTGATCAAAAAGATTTATTACCAATTACTCAATATCAACATAATTAACGTCTGTTTTAACGTTGAAAATTGTTGAAATACTATGATAACAATATTTAATACAATGGTGTAATCAGGACAGATAGTAAAAGAGTTTTTTATAAATTTTGGAAATTTCATTAAAATTATTTTCACAATAATAAATATTAGTTAATGACAGTCAATTTGTTTCTCAGAATAGAACTTTCTGTCTAAAACTATTAAAAGAAAAAAAATGAAATTACATACATTTAATGGCATATAATACGAGTATTGTGCTCAAGTGAAATCTAAATGCATCAAATTTATTTATCAATATAGAGAAAATCATTGATTCTTCTTGTTTTATTGTAAAATATTGAAATGAAAAAGAAAAGAGAATGAAAAATATTGACAAATAGTTTGTCAAGCGCTTTGTGAAATACGGTTAATCAAGAGAAAATATTGGTCGTCTGAGCGGGCTGGAAGAGCAAAAATAATAATGTTACGACGAAACAACATACACAGCTATTGTAAATATGCGATACCTCATATATTTAGGCACACCCTTAACTATCGAATGAAAATCAAGAAATAAAGAAAGTGGCGAAGGGATCTGATGTGGGAGTCTGCGAAGGAATTTTGGTGGTGTCAAAAGAGAAAGGAGACAAGGTATAGAAATGCAATTTCCGATCTACTCTTTTCTCCAGTTTCCCAGCCCCTTTACTCACCCTTCTAGCCTGGATGCTCGAGGCAGTGACGTCATCATTCTAATTGCCTTAGCACTTGTTTGCCAGATGAAGTTATCGCGTAGTTACGTACTTTATTATTTGCCAATTTTTAATTTGATTCTCAGTGTTTGCACTGTCAAGGCGTCGAGTGTGAGTGATAAAACTATTTTAATATTATAGGATGGCAAGGCTTAAATTATTTTTAATGCCATTGGGAATTGATGTGGAATATTGATTTGCGCGGGCCAATTAATTTTACTCGAGTGGCTTGACGCAAATCGTAAATCACTTGATTATTGCACTTCAAAGTAAATTCATGAATTATAAAAAGTATAAAATATTTGTATGCGTATTAAGAATGAGATATCACAAGTCAAGGAAAGCCTCGAGAAAATTTGATCAAATATTTTATAAAAAAATATATATTTTGTTTTCCCTCCCCTTTTAGTTAAACAAATAAAAAAAGAAAACAACTTTTAACCAATAGTTCCTTTTGCTTTCATTTGCTGACTAAATTACTAGAAATTTGAAACAACAAATGCAAAAAAAGACTATCGGTGGACTATTCTTTGGCGCCATAACCACTGGTTATGGTTTATATCTACTGGTATAAAAGTTTCTTCTCGCAAAATACATTGAAGTGTCACTAATATTGTAATACAATAGAATTCTACTCAACGAAGCTTAATTTGAAAATACATTTTTACATATTCATTTTCCTTTCCTTCGATAATCTAACTTTACAGATTGTTAGCAATTTCATAAACACTGTGTACAAAGAATCGACAATAAAATCAATTCTAGCGTAAAATAAATTATTATTTAAATCAACATTCTATAAATGCACTACGTTTTTATTATTCATTTGATATTTAAAAAAATATTACCAAACTCATAAAATCGTAGTTTATTGCTTAATAAAACTGCATCAAACACTTAATCAAAATTACTCGCCATCGCTTAAAAAGTGCAATAAATGGTTTACTATATTTATCAGTGGAAATAATAATTCTATAGCTTACATTCCATCCATTCAATAGCTCTGAGCATTTTTATTTTTAATTATCAAATCACTTCAAATTACGTAGTTCAACAATTATATAAAGTATTCATAGAACAGATGAATCGGAAAGCAATGTCCTAAACATCTCGTGATTGTAAATCATATTTGAATAAATAAAATCAATTATAATTGTAAATATATCATATTAAAGCACGCAACTGTATGTAGATACGTATGACTATTTATTTGTATATTTTGCGTAAGGAGAGAAATTTTGTAGCTACATTAGAATATACTCGGTCCTATATTATTACATATGCCCGCGTATGTTCGTATTTGTTTGGCATTTTGACTTTAAAGCGAGGGGTGGCAACCCAACGATGTGGTACTGTGTTCTCTATGAGCATAAAAAAGTGGGATTTCGATAGTTGGCGTGTCAGGAAGAAGGTGAGAATTTCGTTAAAAAACATTGAACGAAGTTTGAATATAATATTATAGGATATTTAGTTTTGAAAATTATATTATTGGCCAATTTGGCAGGCGCAATAATAGAGAAAGAAGTAAAAAAAATGACTTGCAAGTAACTGTCACTAGCACCCGCTGCGCTGTCAAACGCATCTTTCGTTCGCGCCCTTCTATCCTCTTTCCTATACTCATTTATTAGATGAGCTTCTTCTTTTTATCGCATTAAACACCAAACGCTACACATATTCTCACGCGTAAACATAAATGTATACGACCACGCTGGCACGCCCACAATTATTCCCTTGTTTCGTTATTGATAAAAACGCACGATAAAAGTTGGCGTTACGTAATGGAAGGTTTACGAAAATTCGGCTAATTCTCACTGAAAATGGCTGTCGTGCTACTTTAATGGCGTGCCAGTGGAGAAAATTTAAAAATGTTTAAAAACTTAAGGAGAAAGCAATAGATAATAACATTTCTGATTTAGTAATGGACAGGGATTGTTGGTTGGACTTTAACTTGCTTCGAGTGGTTGCTTTAAATTTTCAAAGAATTGTAAAATGTTAATCATCCATGACGGCAGATGTACATATTACTCCAATATTAAAGAAAATATAATATTTGCGTTAAATGTAGCCAAACTTATTTATACCAAGTGAAATATGGTGGCTTTCAAAATCAGAATAGAGTGCAGTGGAGGCTGAACAGTTCAAGACTGTAATTGTCTGCAAATTTTAAGAAAAATGTTGGCTCTACGGTGAAAAGTGGTATGAAAATCCTGCGAAAATTCAAGGAACCGTAGAAGGAACATACAGATTGAGGCAAAGCGCCACGAACAATAAAAAAATGTCCACTACTCATCTCCTGGACATGATCATTTACCTAAGTTTTGTTAATAAAGCAGTTAATAAAGCATCTAAAATTCAGAGATTTTTGCAGACTGTATAAATGTCCACGGCTTAGACAAATTTAAATATTCTTAAATATTCTATAAATATTCTCTGAGACATACGATTGATATGTATCAAGGACAGCGTCGGCTCTGATCGAAAGAATTGCATTGGAACGGCCAACTTAGAATGGATTATGTAAACAAATCGGTGCAAAGAATTCCACATTGATGTACTTGAGTCATGACAGAAGCAGAAAAAATAAAGAAGACCAGCATATCTTCTACAAATCCTGTGAAAATAAAGAGACTTTCCTTGTGTTTTGACAAATAGACGATTTCATGGCACAGGGAAAACGCCATAATACATATTTTTATAAATATTTACCAATGGATACGCCAAATGAATATCTATACTTATGTTTACGATTAATTTTCCTCAACTTGTGGATTTCTGTTTTGACAAACTATTTGAAATTTCATGTCACTTACGCGAATTAAATAGTCTAGTCTAATTAATAAAAAGCTCATTATTTGTTATCCATTTATCCTTAATAGTGCATGTAATAAAGTACTGTTCCATACGAAAAATTAGCGCATGTACGCTCTATGATAATTGGTGAAAAAGGTAATGAAAAAAGAAAGAAAGAATCATAATCATTGAACGAAAGCTTGGTAAAATGGTCAAAGAGCAACGTCGTAATTGAACTTGCAAAATAGAAAAAACGCTAATGATAAGATTGTTAAAATTCATCTTTTGTTTTCTCACTTTAACTAAATATCCTCACTGCTCAATCACGTCTGATTTTTCATTTTTTATCTCCTTCATCCTCCTCGCCGTATTTTCTCCCGCGGCGATTTATAGACTAATGCTCAGCATATTTTCCGGATCTTTATGTGAATACGTTGGATTGTAATGGATTTACTTCCGGGTATGCAAGGTATTCCTAAGATTGTAGTAAAATGAAATATGCGTTGAAAAAAATAGATAATAGGGAATCATTTAGAGCACATCAAAAAACCATGTGGAATCGAACGATTTGTAACAATGAAGAACGCAATTTTCTATTCTATTTTATAAATCAAAATTCAGCTTCGTGAAATTTATAGATTATAGTGCAAATATTATATTATAAATATTATTTTATAAAAAAACCACTCGGCTGCTCAAGTTTGAGTTTAGAAAGCTTGAAAAGGTCATTATTTTTTTTCTGTGTTATTTATTTTAAATATTTACAATATGTTGAGTTGCTATTTCTAGATACACGAGATTTCATATAAAAGCATATATATATATATTTATGAATTAAAAACTATTTTAATAGGCTCTTGATAAAATACGAATTATGTCTTTAAATATCGAACTAATGAGGATTAATTAGATAGAATAAATCACAATATTCTTTTATTGCAAGACATCTTTACGCGCATAGAAATAATAAAAAGTAAAATAAGTTAATTTATGAAATTAAATTGCAGCTGAAATGGGGATACTCATTTTTAATTTATGCGCAAAGTCACAGAAGTTTTAATAGAAATTATAATTAATTTATGTTCAAACAAACGTTGAAGTGTCGATTGATCTCACGACGAAAAAATTATTTGGTCGTCTCCATCATGTTGCACTATGTATTAGAAACTTTGGTATTTTTAATATACAACATTAGGTTGTAAATTCGCTGATCATTTATTAATTTTATCCTCTATTAAAGTAATGATATTCCACTTGTGTCTACGTGAAGGCAGTGTTTTTAATTTTAGATTTAAATTTAAACACAGATGTAGATGCTTTTCAGGTAATCTCGTATTCATTTCATAGATTATTTTTTAAACTAAATCATTTAGACATAATTTTTTGTATATGTACGTCTGTAAAAGCCTTTATATAATATTGATAATAATATATAATAATCAAATTTTATGAATTATCTTTCTTTTTGGGCAATTAGTTGATTAACTGAGAATTATTCGGCATCATTTTATCATAGAAATTACATAGTAATAGATATTCTTCTCTATACATTTTATATATACAAGACGAATCCTCTTTACGTAGTTGGATCGTTTATGTGAAATTATTTCTCAATTGATTGGAGTAGATTAGATCAATTATTACATTCTCAACGTTTCTTCAATATTACAGTTCAGATTTATTAATATTAGTACAAAGACGTATAAATGCATCTTACATAAATATTATATTATTTTGAAAATTGAAATATTTTAGAAAACTATTAATACCTAAAGTATACGAATTGCAGAGCTATATTACCCAATATGAATTATTAAATTTGTAAGAATTTTTTACTGTTAGCTACTAATCTTTACGCTTGTGATTTTAAACACGTGAATAGAAGTTAAGAATTACCCATCGAGTAGTTTAATCAAGTATAAAATTTCATAAAGATAAAATATTAATAGTCAGGAAAAAAATCTTCTTTACTTTACTTCTGTGAAATAAAACAAAAATCTGCATATCGATAAAGAGTTGCGTAGGTTAAATATGTGAATTTATAAACTTAACTCTAGTCAACACTTAGCTACAAAACTTTTTATTTTTGTTTTAATATTTGTCTTTCTTGCATGCTTATTACTGGAAAATTGGATAATTTTAATTACCAGTGGATACACAAATTTTTTATTTTAATAATACCTGTTCGCCATTCCCACAGAATCTCGAGTTGTCACTAAATAAGTCTAAATAGTCACTAAATAAGTCTAAATAGTCACTAAATAAGACCTATTTACTTTTGAATGTGATTTTTGCTAGAATATTCGATTAACATTTTACGAATATTATTTACATAATATATTATATAATCGAATAATATATATATATATAATCGAACCGCGAGTAGCAAGTCTCCTAGTTTTTATATTAAATTTCAAGTATTCGTGATACATTTTTCCATAAATTTGATTACTTTTACAGAAGCGGTCTATGGCTTATTGCTTTAATATTTTAAGATTTAGGTATAATTACATCGCAACCAGTTAAATAATCCTAAATAAATTCAATTGCTTATAGCAAATAATCACTATTTAAAACTAGTACACTTACAATTAATAGATTCAGCTGAAATTCAGTACGACCTCTTTATGAGCATTTTTGCTGTATGTGTGTGTGTGTGTGTGTGTGTGTGTGTGTGTGTAGTCTTTTGATTGAATGCTGTGATAAATTTAAGCGCTATGACAGAGTTCTATATACTCGAACTGTTTAGTCACAAACGGTTTTTCATGAGAAATACTTTGGTTTTTGCGTGTACTGTATGCGTAACTTGTTGCCTATACTAAATCGACAGATTAATAAAAGTGAATTAATATTACAACTATAATCAAGATCTTTTATTCAACAACAATTTAAGCTCAAATGTAGCTTCGAGCGCGTATTACTTGCTGTCATACCGTCAATTTAAAAAATCGCCTAAATGTAAGCATTCAAGCATAAAAGCGCCCTATCCTACACATTTTAGTCTTAAGAATCGGCTCGTACGTTACATTCGAATAATTTATAGTTGAATAATTTTTTCTGCATACGACTCAGCGGTGCCGGGCCCTTTCGTGTTTGCCATATTGACATCTGTTTTCATACCGAAACAAATATAGGAAATGGTTTCCTTTAAATCCCATTGGTTCCGTCATCCTTCAGCTCAAGTCCATCCGTCTTTGTATTTGTACGCAGGCTTCTCGATTTTCTCGACTGCTGAAAAATCTTAGTAATATGTCCATCCACGACCTCGCCTCCAACCAAAATCCTGATAAAGACCCTTTCGCCCCGAAACCAGCAGCGGCTTTTCACGTCACCATGCCTCATCGAACACCCCCACCACCCACCACCACTCCCCCGCCACCTCCACCCCCACCGCCCACCCGTAGTTTTCGATGGCGCGCCGTACCGTAATCACATTAGTCTGGGCTCGGAGGTTGCGTCCCTCCGCATATTTAACGCGCGAGACAAGTGGCGAGATATGCCGGCTGCGTGTGCATCGAAAAGTTGGCCAAGTTGCGGGGGGGAGAGGGGAGATTTGTTAATCGATTTCTATAGGATTTCTCTCGCACTAACCACTCGAATCGACTGAGCGCCATGAACGTCGGGGCTTCTTTACGAGCTAATACTTGTACTTAGCACCCGGTTATGACGGCCCAATTGAATCCAATTGGCCTGAATTAGTTGCCAAGTGTTGGATTATATCCAAATAGGGAAGAAGGGGCATTTTGTTGCGTGAGCTTATTAGGCACCCTTAATCACATATAATTAGTGTGATTTTATTGCAAGTAACTTGAAATATCATTCGCCTAATATTGATACGAGTGGGCTTAACGAGGCTGTCGCACTTTATCAAGAGGCTTCTCCAAGCCAAGTGGCAGATTATATGCTTAAAGAGGAGATTTGCCGGGCTGGGCCGTTACCACTTAAAGATCGCGCCAACACAAATTGCTCCACGCAAATGAAGTTGAAATATCGGAGAAGCTAATGGTTTGCCTTTTGTTACGAGGAACTCGCGAAAAGGCAGAATAGCTTGCAACTGCCAGAGTAATAATAATTTGGAGTGCACGTCGCCATCGATCCAGGGGAGGAGGAGTACGCTGGTCGATTGAGTCTAAGGCGCAACTTTGTATTCTTCTGTGATTTAAGCGAGGTGCAAGTCTTTGGAGATGGCGATGTTTGGAGCGGCAGAATTGCCTGGCCCGGCATCTCCGCATCCCCGTTCAATTATGCGATTACGCGAAAAGTCTTGCAGCACCTCGCAGAGGCATCGACCAGTCGCCCCAGCCTCCGCCAGATCCTCGAATGATTTATAGCGATCCTAGACCTCTAGCTCATTTGCTCTTGATTTTTAGCAGGCGCACTCGGAGCCACCTTTGGCCCTCTTTTATTTAAACGGATGCGAGGGGCCAAAATATCGAAGGGGGAGGGGCGGGGGAATGAGTTTATGGGTGGGGTTTTGGGCTTCATAATGCTCAGCTATTGTGAGGAATGCTTGGGAGGAGGAAAAATTCGTATACCGTATGTTAATGTCGTTAAGGCTTACTTGATTCGCTAGTCAGCAAATTTGCGGAACAATTAAAATCAATATGTAAGCGGTGTCCGTTTAAATTTACATATGTAAGGAGAGAATCGCAATATGTAAATTTCTCACGTTCAAAAAGTTTAACACTGGCCGAGAAATATATTCCGAGGCTGAAATGTTATTAAATTGAATGCTGCCTGAACTTTCGATAATGGTACGCGAGAGAAAAAATTGTTTTAGCAATTTACGAGCTATTTGTGAAATTAGTTCATTAGCACTGATTATAGAAGTATAAGATTTTAATCAACGATTAGTTCGATTATTATTAGCTAGAAATAAATAAGCAGGGAAAAATAAGTATCTACATTAAAGCACTGGTGGTGAAAATTATCGACAAAATTTCAATTTAATCTTTCTTAAATGATGTTGATTAACAAAAACTATGAAATAATATGCATTTATTTTTCAGAAATTACTACTGCATTCCAATTCGAATATCTCACCTACAAAATAGAGATCGAAATGAAGTTTAATACACGCGCGAAAACATACCACCCACAAACACACACCTCCATGTGTGCGTGTGTGTGTGCCTAATATAAATTAACATGAAATATTTGATTTATAATTTGTAGATACTTTATGATTAACTGTATGATAGGTGTTATGTTAGATGAAATTGAAATCCATAAATTATAAAGATATAAGATAGCCAAACTTTATTTGGAAAAGAAAAATTATTTTTAAAGTATCATAAATAACAACATGTCGTATATATATATGTGTGTGTGTGTGTTTGCGTGTGTGTACACAAACGTGTGCGTAAAAGTATATATAAAATCAATTAAATAGTTTTCACAAAATGTAAAAGTTCTATATAACTTTATGTTCAAGCTGAACATTTCAAGTGCCTTGCAAAAAGTACCTTTTACGTATACTTACAATTGATCTACTTGAAACTTTGTATATTTTTTTTATACGTCTGGTATTTATAATTTTAATAATAAAAGATCGCTGCTGCTTCTAGTATTGCAATGCAATTGGAATTTAAATCCTGCAAGTCAAATCAATTTACAAACATTCCAAACATTTATATTCCTACGATCAAAGTATCCCCAAAATATAGAAGAAGAGAAATTTTTTATTTATAAGAGATATCCGATAATCAAGCACAAAGGCTTTTAAACTTCTTTTAAAATACTTAAGTAATTGATAGTTAGGGGATATGAGTGCCGACGAAGCCTTGTTGAATTGAAATGTGCTCTTGTGTTCGTGTTGCATCGCTTTTAGAAACACACAAACGAATCGTCAAATATCAAACTAAGCGAATATATATATATTTTGTCTCAATTTCAAATGAATTGCACATTTGAATCTATAGATGTAAATTCATTGGAAGCGTGGCATTAAAGTCACTGGGACGAAACAGGAGCTCGCTGACTCTTTCCAGAGCTTGAATTTTAATCCTTTTGATAAAAGAATAAAGAAACACGCATCATCGGTTACACACGATATAATTGCCGATGTAGACACTCGCCGCAAACACGCCTGCCTACAGCCATTGTGGCAAATCGGAAAAACGTCTGTCCCTTTCTACCTCACCCCCCTCCCCACCCCCTCCCCACCCCTACCCCACCCACAATAACCCCACGCGCCCGCGCGTCACCTCTCGGGCTCCCTAGGCTTTTTCAGCATAGATTCCGTCTCTGTCTATACGCTCGCGATCACAAACACAACGAGAACTGTGGCCGCTTCTCCCCTTTTCATAATATCAGAATGTTATATGGGTATAGTCAAACTATCTCCTGACTTACGAAATAGAAATAGAAATGTTCCAGAATTTCCGCTGAACAAGTAAAATGTTTGTGGATAAGTGTCCGCCATTGTGATAAACGATAAATCTTTCATATTTTGCCGTTGAGATGCCGTTTAATACCGAATTTCGGAGCATTATTTACGAGCATAATAAATAATATTTTTAAAAAATATTGACAATAATCGTGCGCGCAAATCCGCTTTCTCTTACGCTGCGAATATTTAGCCTTCGCGAGCACAAGCATATGATTAATATGAATAAACGCAATACCTACACAACACAGCCAATAAACAAATTCTTCCAAATGAAAAGGACGTGATATATTCTTGGTATTCGTATTTTTATATACACACCCCCACCCCCGACCCCCCACCCCCACCCGGGCTGCTTTCTCCATCTTTCAATGGTAAAAGCTTTCGCATGAAGTAAGTACCTGCATGTTTCATTCTTTTGCAATCCCTTTCCTTTAAACTTTTTCCCTCAGATTTATGGTATAGGACGACACGTCGAAAAGCATTCGATCCAATCCAACAATCGATCCAGCCAATGCACAACTCCCCGAGCACTCGTTGAAAGTGAGGTGTCGGTAAGTAAAAAATAGAACGAGAGGTACAAGAGATAAAAGCAATGCACGCAAGTTCACGCGCCCGTTTGTTAGTCAAATAAGTAAGGCATACGATGTCACTCGAGATAATGATTTACGGCTAAAAGCGACCTCCAGACTTTTAAAATAACCGGCAGCTTAGGCAAATCTAAGGGGGAGGGGTGATAGGCGGGGAATATAAAGGAGGCCAACAGAGTCTCTGAATCTATCGCATTTTCCCTTAAAATCGTGCCCAATAACTTTCGCGTAATAAAGCTATCGACTTAATGGGCCTTTTCTCTCTCTCTCTCTCTCTCAGCTCGCGATTTTCATTAGCTCGGCCCTTAGAATAATTCGGGATTCGGTAGGGTCCCCACGTATCTATCGCTAACAATAAAAACTTTGTCCGAGAGGCTTCCTCCGAAAAATCAATAGAGCTTTCGCTGAATAATGAGGGCCCGTGGAACCGCTGAAAAAGGTCTTACAAAAGGAGGCGTGTGCTGGGGAAAATTTCAGCCACCGACAGATAATTTCGCGACAGCATTAGTACCGCGGAGCCTTGGAGCGCATCGCCCAAATGCACTGGCTCCGTTGCCCTGGAGGTCGGGGCGTTGGCGCGGATTTCCACGTGCCCCCGTTTTCTCGCCGAGGGAGCTCGGCTGCTCTCGGCGACGCTCGGCTCTTCGTATTGGGGCTCGGTCGCGAGGAAGCCGATGACTCCGCCAACCAGGCTGACCATGACACGTCTCGCCTTCGCGTTGAACTCGATCCTGAACTCGATCCTGGAAGAGCACAGGCTCCAGCGAAAAAGTCTCGACGGCTTCGCGTATCCCTCCCGCCCCGCCCCCCGAACCCGTCGATCATGGATATAACAATTCGTGTATCCGCGAATCGTCCGGCTCAATGGGTTTTAAATGGCCATTTATTAAGACGATTTATTATGTCGACACTTGGTGACCGCAACGAGCAACCGCCATAATTTAAATTATACTTTATATCGAATGCAAATGGCTAATGTATTTGATCGCTGAGTATATATTTTAATGATAATATATATATATGTGTGTGGCTCTATACATAAAATAGAGATAGATACTTTAATGGCTTTTGATTTTAGAATACGTCTGTATATATTTATGCATCCATATATGTTGTACTATACGTTATTGTACATTGTAATACCATGCATTATTTATTACATATTTTATGTATACTTTACCTTATTTTTTAACGAAAATTTTATGGACATGACAAAATGAAGTTTGTTATTACTCATTCGCGTTTCCTTTTGCAGAATAACAGCTAATTATGTGGTAAACAATAATTTAATTGTATTTTACATAAAATGCAAAAACTTGGTCACAATGAAACGTAAAAATACCGGTTTAGCAAAGTAAATGAAATGTGTAAATAAGGACAAAAAAAGTTAACAATGATGTAGTAGAATTAAAGCATAAAGAGATAGAGAATGTAGAAGTAATGTATGAATAGAAGAATTAAATAAATTGGTTATCAGAAAATTTCGTACTACAAGTATAAAAATAATATTGTATTACAATTAAAAAAGAACAGAAACTAAATGTCGAGAAATAAAAAGTAAATCGCTTTAAAAATTTGAAACTCTGATGTACTCGTGCAAAATTCACGATGCGACTGCACTTCACTTCCTCCAACCTATCTCATAAAATTTATTAAAGCATCATAGGTCCAGTCATTCGATTATCTTATCTACTTTATTTCTCAACTATGTACTTTTTTTGTATCGCTTCCCGAGCTTATGCTGCTACTTTCAAGTTATTTTTGTAAAGAGAGAGAGAGAGAGAGGGAGAGAGAGAGGGAGAGAGAGAGAGGCTCGACTGATTTTTCGCTATTATATTTATATTTTAGTGCAAACCCTAAAAACTGGATAGGTACAAAATAAATTCCTCCTAAATGTAATCAGAGCATTTTTTTTTTTCTTTTTCAATGCATAATTCCAATACATACACACAAAATATGTTATATGTTATATGTTTCGTTTATACACGTTCGCTTAAAATGCATCTAAAATTGATTGGCTATTAATAAAACTGCAGAAATATCAAATTTCTTTGTATGTTAGTTTTACAGACCAGAATTCGTTGTACAACTGTTACAGATTAAATTAACAATATAGTTTTTAACAGTAGAATTTATCGATTCGTGATCATACACTTATTACGTATTTTTGAGACAAAAATTTTTCACTTTAAAAGAAAATTTAATCATTGTCTTTCAATTAATGATCGAGGAAGCTATTAGAATGGAATTTTTCCATTATATCCATTTATTATTTATATGCATTGTTATATATACGTATGTATTAAACGTATATTTTTCATTTTGAAACATTAATGTTTATACATTACACGTTACGAATGACGTAAATACAAATGAAATATGAATGTGAAAATTCCTTATTTTATTTATAACCATCACAAAAGGCTTTACAATTATTGTATAGGATAATTATTGCTAATTTTGAAATTTAATAGCAAAATGAAAATATAGGGAGTAATGATGGATACTCTATCGTAATGTATATTTGCTTTTAGGTAAAAATTACCCGTGACTATGTACTATCCAATGAGATGTTAATAAGACCGCAACTTCTTATCTTTCTCAATGTAATAATTCTATTAAGCGAAAAATGTAATTGTTTTGATAGAGTAGAAGAAAATGTTGGAATTAGCCGTAGATGAATAATCATTATATTACTAAGTTCGCTAATAAGAATTTAATTTTAAAATTTAACATACATGTGCACACACATAATAATGAATTTACGATTTTCATTAGCGTGGCATCGATGTTACTACTCAGTTAAAATAAACAAGAAAATAGGGTAAATTATGTAAGGCACTATATACGCAAGTGCATTTCTATTAAAGAGTCGTGTATAAATAGTCGAAGCAATAAATAAATCGTCGAAATAATGTCAAATATGAGGAGGCGAGCTTCGAGAACTGTAACTAACATCCATAACGCATTAAATGTCCGTTTAAAGTGCGAGAAACGTTCGGTATTTGGGGAAATGCAAGCAACGTAACGTAAATAATTCATACACGCATGAAGCATTTGATGTATTTCATTACAGCACTCGCGAGAGATAACACTTTTGAAATACGTCCAATTTCAAGGGAGAAGAGATGCCACATAACATTTTGTAATCTCGTTATCGAATTAATAGTACATTAACCGAATTACTGCTGACACGTCGCTCTCTGACGCTGATGTGCTCTCACCTCTGTCGCGCTTCCTACTTTCCTTCCTCTCTCTCTCTCTCTCTCTCGCCATCTCTTATCCGCCCTTACCTGCCGCTCCTACATCTCTCGCCCCTATAATATCAAAATTAACAATAACGAGATTTCAGGAAAATTCGGAAATTATTCGCCAAGTTATGACAAATTTCACCAACTTTTATTTCGTCCGCGAATGTCGCCTTACTTCCCCCGCGAGTCGGAGTGACGAGATTATACCGGAGCAGCGTTTCAATATTTACAAAATAAAAAATTCAAAGTATCCGGTACATAGAACGAGGTGGCCAACGCAATTAAATTGGATAACAATATGATGAATTGCTAAAGGCTTCTTAAATCTTAAATCGAACGATATTTCAAACCCTCGCAACCTACCATTACATTAATTCCGATATTGTAAAATTAATTTAATTCGATACTTGCAATCGATTACTAATTAATCCCTGGACTGTATAATTTTTCCAGCCGAGCATAGCATTATGTGCTTGGCGAAAGATAAGCGAACAACTCGATATTTAATTAAAATTGAAGGCACACTCGCTCAACTCGTAGTCACGCCGAATTCCTAACCTACTTCCTGTTCGCCATAAAATCATTATCTATACATTCATTCCATTCTTTCCCAACCATTTTCTTCACTCGGCTATTATTATCTCTCGATGCTTCTCAACCTCCATTTGCTCGTCCCAGCCTCTCGCGATTCTCTACCACACGCTATTACGACTAAACTTCAAGCATTCCATTATAATTTACAGTAGCGCCACGTCAGCGTTCTTTCGTCGTTAATCTCGACAATGTGAGAGTAGTGACGTTGACGCTGCGCCGATACATTACATCATTACGTCACCTCACTCCTCCAACTCACCCCCGAACGCCTCATCTTCCAATTCCATTCCCAAGAATGCAAAATTCGAATCCTAAGCGAATGACTGCTGCGCTCCAAGTCTCAAACGCAAATATTACGCGCTACCGAGCCAAGTACCATAAACCGCAATATTTTCACTCTTCCGCTCAATCCATTCCACCGAAAGGTTCCACTAAGCGCCGAAAGGAGAAGCAATAAGAGGGCACTTTATCCCCCTCGAGTATACAAATAATGCCGAGGCTGCAATTAAAAGGAGATAATAATCATGTAATGACAAATAAAATGTTAATAAGAAAGATGATTGCCATAGGGAATGCCCACATTCCAATAGAAGCACGACAATGATTATAAAAAAAAACCGAGCGCACAATTAAAACATTCTTCCTTTTTATTTTCCAATGAATTTTTTATTCCTCTTTTTTTTTTCTTTTCTTTCTTTCTTTCTTTCTTTTTCTTTTTTAACGGTGAAATATAAATTGTTTCAATGCCGAGCTCAGCTTTCAGAATGCTCGCTGTAATAATTCCCGCTCCCGGATATCAAAAAGTAGGACTGCCCATTGTTCTTAAAACATTTTCTCGCGCGCAAATCGCGCCAACGAATAATTAGGCCACTTTCGCGAAATTTTCCAATTTACACTGCTAAATTGGGGGCTATTTTGCCGAAACGACCGACAAAAACATTCGTTTACTCAGCCGTCCCTTTCGTCAACTCGTTCTCCCCCACCCCCCTCTCCTTTCTTCTCCCCTCGTGTTTTAACTACTTGTCCGTTTTCTGATGCACCCACGAACCTACAACTACCACCCCCCACCACACACACTCATAAATCTGCATAATAAGACAGATGCGCCATGCGACGAGGGCCAACGTAACGATGCTTTATGGCTAGTTGTTAGACATCGATCGTAAATCAAAACAAACCCACTCAAGGTATCAAAGATTTTAGCATAATTGAATTGCTCGTTGGATGGAGGCTTATTAGAAGGAGCCTGTAAATTAGCAAAGGCTTCTTCAGCCATCAGATTTGATAAGCGAACAAGTACTTCCCAACCAATAAAGCGCCAACGTATTTCTTTACCAATTGTTTACCCAAACTTTCCAACATTTCCGCAGTCCTGTAAGCCCATAAGTTACTTACACCTTTGACATTACATCGCCTTCATGTTAGTCATAATATACACGCACGCATTCACACGTAAGCTGATTACGCATTTTCTCTCCCGCGGCATATATCTGTATTCGGAGCGGCTCGTACATTCAATGGACAACGACGCATCCTCCACAACCTAATAAGCGCTAAAAATAAAGGAGAGCACGGAAGAGTTGCGTTGAGGGAGAATACAATATTTCGCGATAGTACATTAGTCGTAAGTAGAAGTGAGAAGGAAGCGGTATTCTCGGGGGATCAGCGTGGTTAGAATAACGCGAGCGAAGCTGGAGAAACAACGTCGCCATGTACGGTCGTTGCTTATTTAATCGGCCAGTTGCTCGGGCGCACCCGCTCACATTTATATAAGCGGGGACGTATTTTGTGGCATCTCCGTGGGAGGGAGGGAGAGAGAGGGAGGTTCGAGTGTGTCAGGTCGTCTCGTGCGCCTGGGAATTCTGCGGGAGATAAAGGTCGGCATTATGAATTCCTCGATCGTCGATTTCGACTGTTTGACTTCAGTCAGCGCCAGCTCTAAACGCCAACTGAGCTCGAACTTGGTATACATTACGCCCTTCTTTCTCTCGCCCTTAAAGCTCCTGCACTTTCTCCTTTGTTTGGGTAAAAAGGGAGAGAGAGAGAAAGAAGGGTAAGGGCAGGTAGGCGTGTAGCGCGAGTGCCGAGATTGATTTGCATTTTACTCGTGGAAGTTTCACATTGCTCTCGTGCCTCGCCATATTCTTACGGAACTTAATGGACAATAAATTATTGGGACGAGAGAATGAGGGGAGCGCGTTGTGTTTTTGAGATGTAAAATGAAGTTGCAGGTTTTATTGATAATGGGGGATGTGAACTAAAGGGGAAGCTGTAACAAGACATTGCCGGGATTAGCGTGAAGTGCATTGTAATAATGACAATTATTGAGCTGATTGGAGGAATTAAATTACGATGCTTATGTTTGATGGCTTAGTGATGATAAACGGAACAAGCAGGCCTTAAAGACTCATTACGCTTCACTACTACGTGCCAATGAACTTTTTTTCGCGCACAGTCATAATGCGCTACAAAATGAGCTATAAATGCATTTCATAGAGAAAGCAAAGCTATCTCGCATTTTATTATTTCACAAGGAAATCGAATAACCGATTGCTCAAAGACTAACGAGATATAATCGATTCAAGAACATTCCAATACTTTTCAAAATAATAAGCCTGAATTAATACTTGCCTGTTTGATAATAATATGTTTAATAACAATAGTTCGATAATAATTGATAATAAGCATTGATAATAATTGATAATAATGCAATGCTAGAGTGCGAAAGAATTATCAACAGCGAATTCAACGTTCCGTTCAAATTCTCGATTCCACGTTAATGGCTCTCCTAATCTATGCGCTTAGCTTCTTCGATTCATATGGTAATGTAACCCATGGGATATGAATGAGAATCAAAATATCACTAACTCCGTCCTCCCTGAGCCGTATTTCACCCCCACGTACTTTTCTAATCCACCCACAATTTTTTCTCCCTCTCCCCACCCCCAAATTTACCTTGGACGTTTCACTTCGTTGGAAACAGTTCAGCCGATCGGAAGGGTCACGGTCGACTTGGCCATTCGTGACTCGAATATCCCGAGTAAACACTTGGCGATTCCAATCTGAGAGGCGCAAGAGGGATCGACTTGCCGCCACTGGCCTCATTAACAATACGCTCGAGGTTCATATGGACACGCGAGCCTATTACTCCCATCCCCATTGCTTTCGGCGAGCGTGTACCTCGATTTCGCATTCGTTGTATGCGCGCATGAGCAATAGGGAGGTGAGCTTATGTCCTAGCATTAATCGTCCTCGAGGTAGCAGATAATTTATCAGTCGGATTAGATTTGACTGTTCGGAAGCGCGCGAGCTTGCCGTACTTTCTCCAAAATTCCCATCTACAGCATCTCCGAGCAGCCTTGGTAATACAGAATATCTCGGGCTCAATTTTCCGTATGTGTTGGTGGGGGTCACGTACCCTTTGCCCTCGGCCTGATGAGATTTTGGGTTTGAGAGATGGATTGCTCACTAGCAAGGACAGTTTGCCTAGATGCGCTCTTAGGTTTACGATACCTAATATCTATATATCTATATATCTATATATCTATATATCTATATATCCATATATAGGCAACACTTCGCGACGTATGCGCAAGATTTCAAAGAAGAGAATGCAAAATCAGCTCAGGGCGAACTGCTCTTGCATTTACAGGTAAGGGAAAAGTGGATTTCAAGTACCGCGATCTCTTCTTTGAGGGAGTTTTATCGACTGCTGCACTTTCACGATGTAAAGAGAAGAAACTTTTGAAGCTACTTATAATAGATTAATGGAATACTCAAAATTTTATTCATTAATATTCTTTAGTAACCTTCCGTCCCATTCTACACGCCACCTATATAATTTTTCAAAGTTAAGCCATAAGAACCAACCAATAGGTGTGTTACTAATGCGCCAATTTTCACAAAATGTAGAGTTACTAAACAGACAAAAATTAATAGATTTTCAAGGGGATAAATCTATTCGTATGAGATATTGCAGGAATAAAATCGTCGAGGGTTATTTTGCTGAAAATAGAAATTGTAATTTAAGCTACCCTACTAACATCCAATACTTTTTCTCAATCAACTTTATTACACTTTTGCTCAGCTGGATTTCTCACGAAGCTCTCGTGGAGCTTTAGAATTTATGAGGTGCGAAGTATAGCAGACCGTTAATAAACTCCATGTCAAACGTAGTGATTAGCACTCTATGGAAAATAACTCATGGACCAAAAGCCTATAAGTGTGTGTCGAAATTTTACAATTAAGAATGAAATTTCAGAGACCAATAGCAGCCAATTCTACAGCATGATATAACGATAATAATCATATACATATATATATACGCATGTATATGTGACTCTTATACTTGTGTGAGACGATAGTGACATTAATGGAAAATGGAAAGAATGTTTGCGTTAAAAGTAAGCTCGCATCGGATAGCTCAGCTGAAAATGCATTTTCGCTCAATTCAGATTACAACCGAAATCGCAACAATCAGTTGAATTTGTAAAGCACAAGTGAAAGTGTCTCGCGGATGGCCAATATGTGTACCGGAGCATATATATATAATATAAGCTTCGTTTCGTTTTTCATTGCTAGCCGTCCAAATGATCTTTTAGAGGTACGATTTACGCGAGGATAAACTATCCGAACGCGAGAATAGGCCGAAATGAAGATGGGAAGAGGTGAAACTAGCAGTAGGTGTATGTTGGTAGGGGTGCGCGACCATAAATTTCGAGATAATGATCGCAGTACGTCTACGTCCGCGGAATCTACGTTCAGCTATGGGACCCATAACTTATCCCGACCACTACACGGGCACACACACAGTCACAAGCACAGCGATGAACCTCTCTCTCTCTCGCTTGGCCGTTGTGCTCGTATTGACTTCCCTTTTTATCATCAGGGTGCTTGTACGTGGCCTCGAGTGCTTTCGCTAAATGTGCGAACGACGCATCTGCGTTTTTGTCATTAACGTGGCGGTGGAATTGCCGATGGTTTTGTAGTCGTGTGTGTACATTTTGTTCTCGGCTCGGCTTCTACTACCACGACAGCCATTGTCCACGCTCGCGAAAATCTCACCATCGGCTTGATTTATTTATTTTATTATAAGCTTCTTTTATTTTTTCGTAGGCTTTTTGAGCATGCTGGTACTGTATGAGCTTTATGTATAAGGAATTGCAATTGCGATCGGTTAAGTAGAACAAGAGAAGAATCGTATTTCATTTGTAAACGTAAATAATCGAAGGCACATAAAGTGCAAACTGGATCATGAAGTCAATTTATGTTTGGCTTTTGGACTTAACTTAACTTAAAACTCGAAGGCTACTTGATAGCAAGTTACAGGCTTACAGGTCAACGAAAAAAATTAATAATATATACATATATATATATATATATATACAATTCCTTTTTATCGACATTTTTACCATCCCTAATGCGAGATGAAAACTTCATTATTGCAGTACTTTCTGAAACAAGGATTAAAGATTTTATCATTAAAAGTCGATTTAATAAATTTAAATTAAATTATTTATTAATATTTATTATTTATTATTTATTCGTCTCAAAGTAGGGGAAAAGCAAAAAAAGGCAGATGCATTACTTACTATCTGTGATTTTGACAGTTATAGTCGCCAACTTTAGCAATACTAGATAGATGTCCCATACAAATAATAAAAGTGGTTAATTTAAATTTTCCGTTTAATTGTATGATAAATTTGGCTAATATTTACGTGGCTTGGATTTATAATATAAGTTTGCTGATTTTCTTCACATACATAACAGTTATTTAGTGAATATGTCATGCAAACTTTATATTCATATATTCTTCGTTATTTTCAGAAAATATTATATAATAGTTTTGTATTGTCTGAATAAAGGTAGAAAAAAATACTGTCATTATGATGTGTACGTAATTACATTTATTTATGATGGGGTATAGTATAATATTTTCAAATAAGTTACACATAAACAGAAATGAGTAGAATATTAAAAATTAACAAAAGTTAAATGCATCAAATTTCGAAATTCGCTCATTCAATTGACAAAAATCGAGGCAAAATGAATAAATGATGATAAAAACTATTTTATAATATAATGAAAATCACTTTTGAGACATTGTAATTATAAAATAAAATAATACAAACACATTATAGGAGCGAAGTAAACACAAAAGGTGTAAAGGAAGACTAGAAGATACGATTAAAAGTATCCGCCCAAACAATTTTCGTTTTCGCACTATCAATTTTCCAAGACGCTTTTCATTCTTTCTTTAATTAATTAAGCAACTTCGGTCTTCATTCGTAAGATGTAACAAGCAATAAAGCACTGGTTACAGTTGATATGAAAATGTTTATGGGAGTGCATAAACAAAATGGCATAATACTGGCATTATATAACTCGATAATTCGTGCGAATTTAATGAAACAATGTCGACTTTATTAACATACTCACGGGGCATTGATTTCGCTCGTTAAAGACAACTTGGTTAAGAAGTATGAAAGGATACATGGAAATGAAGTTACTTTCAGCCGCAGAATTCCGAATGAAACGTAGATAAGCCAATTAGCATAATGTGGTGCGATTTTTTTTCTCTTCTCTGTTTTCGGGAATGAGATTGTGTTTGCATTCTATTAGGATTTAATTCTCATACTATTTCTGCTTAATTGTCAACTGCTTGTATAGTTGTTTGAATATTAAACATTAAAATGTACATTACGAATTGTTCTTTATATTTAATGTAAATTTGTTTCCATGTATTGTGTCTCATTATTATTATTATTTAATAAATTGCTGCTTTAAAAGGCTAAAGGGATTTGAGAAAAAATTGTTCTATTCTTTATCCATATATAAAGGCCTCACCTCTTTGTCCTAAGTTTAAAGCTTCTATTAATAATAAGCAGAGTTACTTCTTGCGCCTATTAACTTACTTATCTAATAGTTTTATAGCTGCAATATAGCATCATATCGTGTTACTTATCGGGTTTTGCATATTTTCCGGCAGCACGGAAGATTAAAAGTCGAATCACTTGACTGAAATTTGAGAATGAATTGAAGTTAAACATCTCGCAGATGTTATCGAATGCAGTTAAACTAACTTAATTATGAGTTGGCTTTAACTTACGCGCCTCATATGACAACAGCTCGGCTGAACAATAGAATTTCTTTCCAAAGGATCCTGTAATGCATTCTCTATTAGTCTATTAACAAACCATTATTACAAATTGACGAATAAAAATGGGGAAAATTTTACTTTCAGCTCTTACCAAGTCCCGTGCTCGCTTTTAAAAATTTAAATATTCTGTTAAAATTCTGAAAGAATATCGCGACATAATATTAAAAGTGAAAAATTTCTTATTGCCCATTTGCGTGAACTGAAGGATTGAATAGGCAAATTCTAGAGGAAAAAGTGAAATAACAAAATTCAAGGCTTTCACTCTGTCAATGTAAATACAAATGACTATTATATAGCAAATAAAGGAGTAAAAAAAAAAAAAAAAGAATGGTAAAAAAAAAAAAGCGAAGGTCTTTATCTCTCTGCGATACAATTGTAAGCGCTTTCAAGAGTTAGAACAAATACGATTGGCTTCCTTTCCTCCTTTTTTCTATTTCAACAATACGGCCTCCACAAGCCGATAAAGAAGTTCCCTACTACACACGAAGCGCCCGTACCTTCACCCCTCGAAAAGCTCTCCCATTCTCCTCCCAGACACGCTGAAAATTCTGTGTCGGCCCTCTTTTTTACTATATCGCTTAAAATTGGTTCCCCCTTCCGTGTCTCTTTTCTCTTTTTACATTAATACTTTGTTCATTCTGTTACACTTGTACGAGCAACGGAAATGCTACGCCAATAGTCTCTTTTTTTTTCTTTTTTTTTTTTAAGTAAATTGAGTTCCCTCTAATAGCTGCAACTTTCACCGATATTTTATAAATTTTTGTCTTTGAGAGAGAATGACGTATGAATTACTCGAGCTTCGATGTCGAATGCCATCGAGGATTGGAAGCTCCTCTGTTGAATAATTCGTAATTTTATCCGATGCGAGCTTTTCCTCCAGCCTTTCCTGATCTTGAATCACGGACATTAATATTTATAGAAAATGATTCGAATGGCTATTTTCACAGCAGCCGAAGACTGACATTAAATGCCAACTCTACTATTACAGCAATAACATCCCTTGCGATAACAACTCCCGTACCTTACACCATCTCCCATCTCCTTTCATTCGATAATAGCGTGGCATGGTTAAATTATTCTTTCTTTTTTATCGAATTTATATAGTCTTATTAGAACGAAATTAAAAGACGAGACGAATGTAGATTTATAGATTTCAACAATATTCAGATGTCCACTCGTCATACTGCTTATCATTACAAGCAAGTAAAGTATAAACTACGTGAAACCAAGAATCCCATCGCCCCCCCCCTTGGTATTGTAATCGTACGTTTGCTTTGAGAATGCATAAATAATATATTGATAAAGTCGCGGAAGGACAATGATAATAGAGAAAAAGTCCTTTAGCGTTAAGTTTAGTTGGCAAGTCGGCAAATAATATCTCAATTCACTTCAAATAGCCGACGCGCTGTCGCGTCAGGTTTGACGCCTCATAGCAATGCCCATATAAGCAATGAGGAATTAGCAACGAGATTCGTATGGGAGACGAAATTGAGCCGAGGACCGCTGGCTCCTGTCCAGCATGCCGTGGAAAATGCAAATTCAATTAACCGGAAAGCCTGGGATAATTCTCGTTGCTTCGCCGATTCTTTAATGTCGCCTTCAACGATATAGGCAACATTGGAGGGCGGCAATTGAAGGATAAAATTATGACTTCTTGACACTTTATATTCTCCGTCTTAATTAACTAAATTAACGAGCAGCAATAATACGATACAATAGGACTTTTTATTTATAAAATATTTACCATTTGAATAATTTACAGAAATTTCACGCGCATTTGCACCTATTTTGCTCCTCTTTGTTCTTTCACAAAATTGACTATGTAAATTTTTAAAATGGGATTTAATATTTTCGAATGAAATATACATTTTTTTGAAAATTGATAATCCATATTTAATTCCTCTTAAAATTCCCAATGTTGCAAACCATCTTGATGGATAATTATTTGATCACCGAACGTATATACATTCGAATTTGTCTAAATTATAAGAGAAAAAGTGGAACCAATTAATTCAGCAATGCCTTTACAGTTGTATATTATTAAGTATAATGTAACAGTATTAGTTTACATGCAGCTTCATAAATAATGTTTATATTAAGTCAACAGTAAATCATATTATATGTAAAGTTACTCTATAATCAACTAATACGCACATCAAGATTTTCTTCGTATCACATGCAATTACATGTGACTAGACTCATACGTACACTAGGAATTATCGAATGCCTTGGCGCATTATTCTAACTTCTGTTTGTATTATATCATGATAAATCAATGTATAATAAAGCAGTTTTATTGGAACGAAGATGGCTGTTTGGTTTTGACGACTGTTGCCAAATATATAAATAAGCATTCGTCTGACCAAGAAAAACCAGAATATCCATCGCTTGATGCTATTAAGTATGATCTGCTGATGCCTACTTATTTTTAGCTTTATGCATAGGTGCATCGGTGGTATTGGTGGTATTTGTTTCCATTGGTCTATGAAAGTGATGACGTGCATTTGTGTAAGTAGGAGGAGCGGCGGCGTGTACATTTATGCATTGGATATCAAAGTCAAATGCCATGGCGTAATCGTAAAGTGCAAGGATTTTAAACTAAGACTTGGGAGAATATGAAACACGAATCGAGCGAGATTACTAATATTGGCTTCCTCTCTGCGACAGAAATTCTATAAATCGCATGATGTTATTTAAATGACAGGGGCATTCCTATCTAAATCCGTAAGAAAATTTGAGCTTAAAATCTTATTGGACGTGCATGTATTTGCAATTTTCTCATAATGACAACTGAAATTCAATCGATATAGTAATAACTAATTTATAATTTCGAACTGCCATGGATTCATAAACGATAACCGACTACGTTTCAAATAAACATTAATTAATTCACTTGACAATGATAAAATCGACTTTTACATAATTTCACATTTTTTTTTTATTTCTTTGGAGTGATAATTCGAAATGGCAGTCTCTCATGAAATTTTGATTCACGTCCAACTACAATTTACAGGAGCATAAGTCTTTAATAGCTAAATAAATATCATATTTGAATATTAAATCTGTTTAAAGTTCGACGTGCTTTCATTTTTCTCGTAAAAGTAATGTAAAGTTCCTAAATAAAGTCGTACTACAATATAAAAATTTTAATATTGCTATCGACAAATTCAAATAAATCTTATTACTTATTGAGTATTACTTATTACTTATTCAGAAGTGCTTATAAAGCCGCTGAAAGTTCCCATGAAATGTATTTACGCGAAGGGCAAAATGACGAAAAATGAATTAATTCTCCCGCACACTTTTTTTCTTAAGAATTACGCTCTCGATACGACTACGTCGAGATAAAAGGAGGAAGAATTTCATCGAAAACACAATTTTATAATAATGTTGGTTTCTTTCACGCAACATTCTACAAAAGCAGCAACAATAAGTATATACTTGGTTTAACCAGCGTAGCCTCACGAACAATTAATCGCTCTACTTATCCTATATTATACTGTCACGTATAGATAAATTGCATAACTCGCATATAAATATTAATTTACGTGAGTTTTCAGACAAGTAATTTCGCGCCTCGGCCATTTAGCACAATAAACATCCTCCTCGTACCCTCCTCGTACGGTTCTCTCGACAACTGCGATGCAAAATAACAGGAGGAAACAGATTATTGCAGTAGGTCGTCTAGTCCTGATAGTCTGCGATACGAAAACCTCAGCGCTCAAAAGCCCTGCTCGAGGGACCTTCGATTTCATAATCAAAGGGTCGATGCTAACTAGCGAAATCTCGTTAGCAACTTCAAAGCCACGCTAAGTGCGTATTCTAACTAGGAGGCATCTCCCACGCACAGTTGCAAATCTCATCTGCAGGGGCAGCGACGACGGCGGCGAGAGTTCCCACGCCCTCGAGCCTCAAGGGCGAACCGAGTCTCTCGACAGAGAGGAAGGGCAGTCGAGCTTGAAGGGGCATAGAGGGAAAGAGAGGCAGTGATCAGCGCTCGGCAGGTTCCTCGATATCTTCCTAGATTGGCCCAAAGGACGAGGTCGGCCGGTCAGCCGCGTTTGAGGCTAAAGCGATTTGCCGATCCTGTCCAGGACGAAGCTCCCACGGGGCCGCGATCCAAACGGGCCGATTTGCGCTCGATCGATGGCAAGTAGTCGCCAATCCCTGCCAACCTGCATTTGCATCTGGTGCTTCGGGAAGGCCGTGACGATGCAGCGCAGGTGGGGACGTGGATTATCCCGCTGTTGCGCTTTTGCTTCTTTTCTTCGTTTCGTTGTCGGGCCGGGGAGTGAGGAGCAAATGTTGATTTGGTCTGATCGAGTGTCGTGGATGTTGGTTGAGATCGGCAAGTGTGGCCTGCCTGGATTTGTCCCTTATGTCGAGGCTTCTTACGGTCTCGGCATTCTTGAGCTTAGCGGCTGTGTAAGTACGCCGGCCATTTAAGTTCCCGAAACCAAATGAAAAGTTCCTCTTTACCAATCAATAAACGTTGTGGTGATTGTTATTAGCTCTGGGAGGGACTTTGTCAATTATATGTAGTGCATCTTGGGGGATTGTGGGTAATATTTTTAAAGTAACTTTGGCAAATGAATTAAAGGGAATAGGCAGTAAAGTAAAACTCAACTACTTTCGGAATTACTCGATATATATCGTTTAGCTTGTAATTTTGAAAAAATGAATGGTGAACTTTTTTTATATCCTATTTCTTATGCGATAATCAATTCTTCGACCAATGATCGTTGAAAAAGAACAATGGTAGTGTTGAGTTTTTCCATTGACTTAATTGTTGCAAGGAAGATATAATTACCTGGTTTCGTTGAATAAATATCGAATTAAAAAAAGGAAAAATCCTTATTAGACAGGTGCATAACGCGGCTGCATTGATGTATATATTGTTTTATAATGCTGTTTATAATGTTGTTTATAACGCTAATTTTATAATTTATGTGCTGATGCAAAGCCAACTTGGTATAGCGTTATACGTCAAAGTATTCAAGTTACCAGAAACAAATAACAATGTAGAACAAATTCGAGAGGGATAATTACGTGTAATAAGAGTAAATTCTATTTAATGCATCAAAAGTTACACTGCGCAATATGCAACGGATACATTGACATACTTGAAAGCTAATTATTAATTTTACAATAGAAGATTGCATTAGCCCAACATAAATTGACAACAACACATTAGGGATTAACACTGTGGGCTAAAATAATGTAATTGACGTCATAGGCTGGAAAGTCCATTGAGGAAAAACGCGACGTTACATTCGAGCACAGAGGCAAGAAAATCAGTGCTGCGCTAAAGTAATTCGAGGCGGTTTTCACCATTCCACTACATATGATTTTCATGTTTGAAGGCGAGCGATAGAGTAGTAATTGTAAGAGGTTGAATCGGAGATAAATAGGAGAATGGGACATAACCGTGGCAGAGGATGCAATGGCCAATGCAACCATACAAAGTAGCTGGCTCGGGTCGTTTCATGCACGCTTGATTTGGATTCGCTAAGTAAACGGAAAATGCACTCGCTACGAAGTATTTGTGGCATGAATGTTAGGGCGGAGGAGGAGGGGGGTGGCGAGTCGGTTGTGGGCAAAGGGCTTGGAAACGCGAGTGTATGCTGCGGTCACATTTGTGGAGTTCGCGCACCTCTGCGTCGGGATTCCAGAGCAGATTAATGTGCTCGACGCGGACTTTAACCAAGTCCAACGCAATTCGACGCATTGTATTGGCTGACGATATTGAACGTAGTGATAACCTTAGATGTATCGTGATTGATTTGGAGAAACCCGCTCCGTCCAGATGCGCGATATTTTATTTCGAGAGATGTTAAATGTTGACGAATGTTGAGATGTTGTTTACAATGACAAAGGCAAAAATATTAACTTATAAAATTAAAAAAAATTCTTCGGTTAGAAAAATTTTTGAAGTTCATTTGGTTTGCAGTTTATATACTTTACAGTTATTGCTATAATAAAAAGATTCCATAAAAATAACTTTTTTTTTTATTGTATATTTTGATCATGCATGTAAGCGAATCAAATGATTAATTTACATTTAATAATAACAATACATCAGATGTTCAAATAAACTACACTGCAATATTTTGTATTTATATTATTTATTTATTTACAGATAAAGATTTAATTTTCAAGGATTCCTACAATTATTCAAGTTAAAAATAAAAAAATTTAACGTTAAATAATGACACACACACACACACACACACATGTTTATATATAGTTTAAATTATGGTTAAAACGGTTTTTTAGAATAAAGAATGGAAGTAGTTAAAAGTACGAAGAGTCAGTCGGTAGTGTGTTCAACCAGCCATTGCTCACTTCAATTCTGAAAATGTACAAATTAAAAAGTAGTTACCCACATAAAAAGAATATACATTCAATCAAATTCATTTGATTTAGATTACGAAATTTTTTGTATAAAAAAATATTTTCAATATCATTTTCAATAATACTTCATCTACGGCCGTAAATTTTGACTTCATTTTGTTGGAAAACTATACGCGAACAATAAATAACCTATATACGTTTCATTAAAAAATTTTAACGACGCAATAAAGAGTAGCAAGTAATTCACTTATTAGACTTTTTATGAAAACTCATTTTTTCACATCAACGACGGAAAGTCCCATATGCTGCCTATGTAATTGATATGCAAATGAACAATTAGCTTGCCTATAGCTTATTTACAAATCAAGTGCACCTTTATACCCAGTTATCATATATATATATATGTGTGTGTGTGTGTATACTAGTGTTTAAACTTACTTGGCGCGCAGTTAGATTAATTAAGAAAAAAAGTCGTCGTGTTAGTGGGGAGCGTAATGTAAGAGATTATAAAACCTTAAGAAATTGTCGTGGTATATGGGTCGTCTGTAAGTGACTTTTCAACTTTATAAGAAGTACAACTGAGAGCGGCAATCAAGATACTTACCACCAATTAGTACTCCAAGTTAAAAGATGCTTTGTCCGGTTTTGTTAGTTGTACAAGGAAAAGTTATTCACCAGCTCAGGCTGCGAATATTTCCTTTTTTTTTTTTCCTTTTTGGTTACGTTGTGTTTTTGTTATCCCTTTTTTTTTCATAGGAATCCAATAACCCACTCGTTTTTTTTTTTTATAATAGATATATTTCTTTATGTTTGACTTTGTATTGATATTCGTTTCTCTATTTGAATTACCAAAATAGAAGAAAGAGAGAGTCAAAGATACAGAGAGACAATTTCATTTGGTATAAATAAAAGGTACAAATAGTAGTTAAAAAGTTGCATATCGAATGTACTTGTACAGTTTTTTCAAATAACAACTTTTCAGAGATTCTATATATATATATATAAACAAATTCATTTACTTACATGTCAAATTTTGTCATTATATATTTTGACATAACAATTATTTTACAATAAAATATTATATATATATATAAAGAAATTAATAAATTAACCAAATTTGACTGCTGTTTAGTTCAACTGCGAATTGTCTCCTAAACAGGATAAATAATTAATAATATATTTTTATTTCTCTATTCACCAAAGTCTTTATTTATGTGAACTTTTTTATTAAACTTTTGCTAAAGTTTTGCAAGAGTATAAATTTCAGTGCCGTTACAACAAACTCTTACTCAACTATTTGCTTAACAATTATAAAAGGGTATTTTTATCTCTGCATTCGAATTATAAACTAATGATAAATTGGAATATAATAATAATAATAATAATAATAATAATGATGAAAAGATCAAAAAATTGAAAAATGAAATTTGAAAGTTGAATTTTCCCGGTAAATTAGCAAAACTTGATAATTATCGAGACCAATTTCCTTCAAGTCGCGAATAATTTTTAAAAATGAATTATACTTTTCACATACTACGTGCCATTAAAAAGAATATTTAATCACTTAAAGCAAAACTTGCCGGGGCATTTAATCTCATTAATCTCATTGAATTCGTTAAGCGCTATCAATCTGTCCTGTCTAATTTTTTCTATTTTCGACTTTTTCTTTTTTCGAAAATTTCTGCCAGTTGATTTGTAATTCTCGTAAGCGACGTTATAAAAAAAATTGGGCAGAATTATTTTACACAAAGTTCGCTGGACTTGTGAAAATGAGAAGGAGTTAATACAATGAAGTATAAATTACAGCTGACAAGCTTTCCCTATGGCAAGTATAAAATATAGGCAAAGATTGCAATTGAATTGAATATCCTGTTATGTGGTAGGGAATCTCGGCTGCGTAAATATTATGCAAATGAAAATTTCATTGAATCAGTCGTGTAGTACAGGTGCATTAAATTCACAATACTCATACATATATTTGTATATATTTTTATTGCTCGCTTATTGGTTGCACGGGGGCTATAGTGCATTGATCGCTTCGGTAGAATTAAATGTTTGTGGTGATAAGTGGGAAGGGGGAGTGGCTTGCTAAAGTAGAGCTGAAATAAAATACGGCCGAGTCGTTTGATAGATTACCTAGAGCACAATATTGCGAGAGTCAAGAGAGAGAGCGCGACACATGTGCCAACCTCCTCGTTATTTTCGGGCATTTTAGGGCAGTTATTACGCTTAATTAGACACTGGCGGAGTGTGAGTATGCTAAAGAGAAGCGGATCGAGATAAAAAAGAGTCACATTAGTCGTGTGAGGGGCTAATTGGGAGAGTAACGGGATGTGCGGCATCGGCTCGTTCAGCAAAACTTGGCCCAACCAATTACTCGGCGTTCCGCTGCAAATCCGCCCCTCCCCCTCGGGTGTTTAATGCCAGGTCTTTAATATTGCAGTTGAGCTCTTTGGCGAAAGCCCTTTGCTGTCGGAACCTTTCCGGATGTGGATCGAAAAATAATTTATTATCCCGACAACCTGCAGCATAATTTCCCCAAGCACCCGGGCCCCTCATGATTGTCTATTGGCTAGGCTAACTGTCAGATCCGAAATACAAATCTTTTATTGTGCTTTGGAACTCGGTTAGATTCTATTGGCTCCGTCTCTTCCACGCGTAATTGTTGGCATTAATTAGCTCCATTGCTTCTAACATGGTAAAACATATTTTCTATAGAATTTGTATTTTTAAACACCGCAGCAGAGGAAGTGTTCTGTACTTCACGAGGATGTAAAAGTATAATTAAGTCATTGTTTTTTTTTTAAAAAAATATTTTTTGGTTGTGATATCGAGCTCTTTTATGCTCTCACATAAATCCCTGCAACGATGAAGCGACCAATTTGATAATCAAATGATTCGGAGATTATTCAAATGCGAATTCACTCCCAAGCTGATGATGGCTCAGTTATAAAACGCATTTAAAGGCCAAAGCTTTTTCAATATTATCCCACATTTTATCGGCGCATTATTCCGTTTTAATAACTGCAAAATATTTCGTTTTTATATTTTTTGTCAAATTCAATGTTCATTAGTTGGATAATTATTTCGTCTTACATGTACAATTTTTTTTTTATCTCTCCTATCATATTATCGCTCATGCCGAGAGCTTCTGTTTTCTTCTCTATTATTGGCCATTATTTTCCATTTAATTTATTACAAATAATTGATAGCTTTATAAAACATAAAAATACTTATTTTCCCGTTGATAGTTGATAAAAGGCTTTGTATGTATGTGGGTGAAACACCTCCTTTCTCAAATTATGATTAATGGTAGCATAAATTTTTGAAAAAGTATATTGTACTCGTAGATTATATAATACAATACATAATCGTAAAATTTTACTCGGAAAGTAATTTCTTTCATTTTAAATATTTATGAATGTAATATTTTAACGGACATGAAAATAAAACTCTCGATATGAAAGAATCAAGTGATAGGTATTTAATTTAATAATTATTATACTGAGGTATATGGTCGTTGGAAAAGCTTTTAGTCTACGAGAGGACAATAGCAATTAATTGTAATATATTCTTTTAATTGGAAAACTTTAAGACTAAAAGTACTTCGATGTGTAGTGTAAGGTCCAATGAAAATTAAAAACAAACCTAATATAACGATTCTTATTTGATATGAAAAATATCAATGCTCAATGATTATTAAGATCTTGTCTTTGTGGAATTATGTGTGTGTGAAAGTAGAGATGATTATTGAAAATAAATTATTGCAATTAAATGTTTTTATTTCAAAATTAAAACATTTATTTGCATTTTTTTTTAATTAACATGGTAGAGACATTATAAAAAATTTATTTGATTTATATTAATAATTTATCAGTATAATATTTATTGTTCGTATGAGTATGTTTGGAAATTTTATTAAATCTGCTAGATATTAAATTCTTCTTTTAAAACAAAGATTTATATATATATTGGATAACTGTTTATCGCGTGAAAAATGTTTGGAAATATTTTATCAAATTTATTTAATGCAGTACTATAAAAATGTTATAAATGTTACATTTATATTCTGATAATAAGCAATATCAATGAATATGTTGAATCAGTGGCCGAATGCATTTTTCATAAATGAATTATTTCCTTATAAATTCGAGGTTATAAATCTTACTTTGTAATAATAGCTAAGAGCATTAGAGCATAAAGTTAAGAGAAAATTTTTTTGCAAAGTAATTGGTCTCCAGCACCTCGAAAAAATTGAAATTCTCCAAGGACTATAAGTAACACATGCAATGTACCTAACGAGGTACATCAAGCATTTAAACCTAAATCCGACGTCTTACAGTTGCTTTATAATGCGCAGATGCAGGATGCCCTCCAATATTTTCCATATGTAAGCAAGCTAAGGGAGATAATTTTTCCGCGAAGAATTATTGCTACAATTGAAAGTAAAATCGGTCACTCGGCAATGTACAAACCAATTAGGTCTCGGACCTCTTGGGAGTGAATCGACGCGCACTCTCCTGAATTTAGAGGCCTGCTTACTTGTGATGGTAATAGCTCGGTATTTGGTCAACGATTTCCTATGCTCCGATTTCCCTATACAGAAAGTTCTGATTTCGGGCCACGAATTTCCCTCGATTTTCCAAGCGCGCCGCTTCCCCATTAAGAGCGAGAGCGCATTGAGTAACGTCACAAGCTCACCTCAAAGTATTAACCTTGGATTGACCTTGCGAGTCGCACGAAACGCTCGTTTTCCCATTGATTTTCTCTCTTTTCAGTTTTCCGCTGAGAAATAAGCGATTTCTCACATAGGGTCAGTCAAGCTGTCGCGAAGATCGTTTCATTTTCTCATTAATAAGACGCCATTTCTAAATTTCCAACTGATTAAAAAGACTTTCCACTGCACAAATTTAACCCACAGACTTATTACAAAATTAGAATAATTTAAAAAATGTATTATTTGCCTTGTTCCGTCAGGATAATATAATGAATGTATAATATAATGAATAATAAAAGATTATCTATTTAAATCCTACGTTGAGTGACGTATATTTCAACTTCACAAAATGACGAGAATTTTCAGTTTCTCACCAAGAAAGATGTTTTAGTTGGAATTTGTTTACAAATCTTACACACTGTTGTTAAATGGCAAAATGTATATTTTTCACTCGTACACATTATTATTCTATATAATTTTACTGGTAATATATATATATATACTGATAGGCCAACATATATATGTATATGTATATATTTATTTATTTATTTATTAATGAGTAATTGTTACGCAAAAGGCATATTTTTCACAAACACATTTATTGAGCATTAAATTTTTATCTGATATAACAATTTAATGCACGAGATTTTTGATTTATGAATTTTCATGAATTATTTGACTTGTTCGTATTTAAGAAAATATATTTTAAGCGCTGTAATCATAAAATAACTATATTTCTCTCGCAATGATACTAATACGAAGACTTTTGTTTTTTTTTCAGGTAAGCATCACCGCTTTACTTCTTCTCGCATTAAAAATTGTAGAGCAACTATCTTGTAAGCAATCTTGTAAGTTTACCTTAATTCATAATTTCTTGGACATATTTAGCATTTGATTTATGTGATTTTATTGTAATCAGTGTAAGGAAATTATATATCAACGATCAATATTTCCCTACCAACTTGGCAATAATATTTTTCTCCATTTCGAGACTACAACGCACTGACTCCTTAATAATAAAAACAATTTTGCCGCCGCTGTAAAAGCGTCTTTCTCATTTTTACTTAGCATAATCATTATTTTGAGTACCTAGAGTTCCATAACTTTCATTAACCTCGGACAATTATAATGGCAATTATCATCATGCCTTTATCGGAAATACAATTTCTTATCAACATTTTTCTTCATACCGAATGAATAATTAATAGAAAATGTTTGATAATGATCTCAAGGCACATACGTAAGCATAAATTTGCCAAACTTGCTCTATAATGGCTAGCTCTTCCTAGTTGTACGAATAATTCCATCGAGTTGACTCTTTTTAATTAAGGTTCACGACTAGCCATCGATTCAAATTCTCGCAGCCTCAAGGAGCTCGCATTAATCCGTTCGCCCAAGCCTAAGCGTTGAGGCAGAATCGCATCCAATGAAGGCAGGAATCGCGTGGAATTTGCGTTGAAATTTTAAAATCGCGACGATAAGATGTCTGCTCGACCGAGGGCAAGAATTCCGGGTGCAACTTCGCCAAAGGAAGAGCTTCCACTTTAGCGTAAGCGGCGTAAAAAGCATGAGGAGAGAAGAGATGAAGAAGTAGTGGAGAAAGTCGCGAGCCGTACGAGCGCCGCAACGCAAGCGCACTGACGAACCCCGGCTCCCTCCAACGCTTCGCAGTGCCGCCGACGCCGCCCGGCGCTATTTTCCACCACTGGCCGTGGAAATCGGGGGCTGACACCCCCACATCGGACTGAAATCGGGAGGCTCAGTCGCGTCTCGCCTTCGTGAGAAGCTCCGCGGCGAGACAAGCCCGGCGAGAAAGGTGCTCGAGCCTCTGGCCTTGTGCCCCGGTGAAGTGGTCATGTGTCGCAGTGCCTAGGGGTTGGAAAGTGCGGGGGTCGTCGTCGGAGGAGGAGGAGAGGTGCCGGGGAGTAGTGCGGTTGGTTGCGGGGGGTAAGAGGAGGGCCGTGGAGGGATGGTGAGATGGTGCAAAGAGAGGAGGGATTTTTTGGTTGGCTGGTTAATGAAGGAGCGGATGTAAATTATTGTCGAGTGTCGAGGTTTTTGGTGAGAATGAGGTCTGATGTGGTCGTTGTTGACTGTCGTTTATGACTGTCGCTTAACGCCAAAGTCTAATGAATGATTGCTTAATGACGTCCAAATTATCGTTTCATTTATGTATGGCGCATCACCTTCTTTTAACGAATGGATTATGTTTGTTGAAGAGTATTGGTATTAGTCTCTTATTAGCGATGCTATCATAATAAAAGTAGTGCGATTTTTTGCGTGAATTGATTGTGATTTGTGATAGATGCTTGGGAGAGAGATTAGGAGTGGTTTTGCTTGTGATGGAAGGGATTGAGAGGTGCGAAGTTTGAAGGCCAAGTAGTCGAAAGTCAGATTATAGTTCAAAGTTCTTGTATTTCACGTGCAATTTTTATTCGAACGTATTGTCGAAGCCTTCACGATGACACGATAGATAATTACGAAGAGCGAAATATTCTCTTGCAACTCTCTATTCATTAGCTTAATAAGTTTCCGAGGGAATTCACGGGCCGCTTAATAATATATTCTTTATCCGCTCACTACTAATACTACTTTCTCAAAAATTTAAAAGCCTATTATATGATTAATTTGTGGGCCAAATGAAACAAATGAAACACCTTTTACTTAAAAGCGAATGTTTCTCCATCCAGAGAGATAAAATTGTTTTTCCATCTGGAGGAAGAAAATTGTAAGCTTCCAGCTACGATAACAGATTAAAAATTCTTAAGGGTTGCGTAAAAGCATTTTTTATAACACACATATGACATTATGCATAATTCAAATAGCTGATGTCGTCGCTCGGTTCTTTTTATTATTTTGTTACGTGTAATTCTATCCGATGTAGAGATGCAATCATGTCAAAGACCAGATGATGTAGATTCTGTGAAAAAAATTTGCAAGACAACGGTTAATTAAAAGGTAGCAAAAAATATTTTCTGAAAATTATAATATTTTGCGAATAATATACACTCTTAATAAAAAAATTATCATAGATAATGGAAGTTAATTAATTGTAGTGACAATACTATCAAATGCTTTATTAAATTTGTTCGTATTGTAAATTACAAGGGAATTTTTATTTTCCCTTGCAATTTCATTTACGTCTTTGCTTTTTAAGAGAAATAAATTTCTCTAGTTGAGAGAAGTTATTTTCATCTTTTAGTATATAAGACGGAGATTCTAATTAATTTGCTAAAAGTATAGAATTCTCTTTTCGATTAAGTAACAAAATTAATTTTATTACGAGAATGTGCTTCTTAATTGTTTTTTCTTTATACCAACTAAACATGCTATTTTGAAATACAAGAAATTTTCACATTGTGAAAGTTAAAATCAAAATTAAATGTCACATGTTGAGAATCAGAACAAGTGTTTGAAGAAAATTTCTACAATTTACGGACAATTCCAATTTTTTTATCTATCAAAAGGATTATTTATGTATTTTGCCAATTATAGGATAATGAATCCTTACTAGGCAAGTCTGTCGATTTCTCATTTATTCTCATATTGATTTTACAATTGCAAAATCTCGATTATCTTCTTACATTTTCGATAATTATTAGAATATAACTGACAAAATGTGTAAATGTGCTTGTAAAAATTGGTATGGAAGAATAAGTTTGCTTTAAATAATATTTCTATCAATAATCGAAACTACAAATGGCATATAAAAAATTGTTGAATATATATTCACGCCAGGATATAATTTAAAACATTTATTTTAATACAGACGTGATAAAATAAATAACGTACAGTATTAAAATGTTTACTCACTCTTAATTTATTTTTGCGTAGAAATATCAGTCTTCCATTTATATAAGAAGTGACAAGACTTTAGTCTAAAAGCCATCAATACAATAAAATTTCTTCTTAGTTTATAGAACTGTTTGTACAACCTTGTACTGCACAAAAAAATAGCACCAATAAAGGTTTAATAATATAGAATTGATAGAAATGGAGGAATGAAAAACTTTTGTGCTCTAAAAATACATGCATATGCGCAGGTACATTAACAGGAGGGAAAAAAAATGAAAGATATACGAAATCAGAAGAGGTTAAGACTCTTATTGCAATATATTCTTGAAAGTCTGCACTGTTAAGAATCCAATGCACTTAGTTATTCATTGTCCAGAAAAAGTATCAAGTAGTACGGCTCGAGATGTAGTCGGACGGAAGCACAATAACCCACTATATGATATAATAATGAAGCGATAGGAATACAATTATTTAAGCGATTTGCATTTTTTTCCGAACAATTTTAACATAACGATTTCCAATTTGCAAGTTATACGATAAAATAAATATCATTTTATATTGTGAGTTTTGTAGTGAAATTTAAATGAATCATTACAGCCCAAAAATATGGAAATGATTTTTAAGTTTTTACAAATAGTATAAATCACTGCAATTCAGTATGTACGCCATAAAAATAAATAAATAACTTTCTAATCATATAAATTATTAGGACTAAAAACGATCGAGTAAGTGCTATTATGCTCAATTGAAAACCAATTATAAAAAAGATTAATAATTAATATTGTGGTTTTCATAAGAGTTGAAATAATTATAAAGATTTTATAATTAAAAGAAATAATACATTTTATCATAATAATATTATAGTGCAACTTTCGCTTAACTCAAATACATTAATTTTCTTCAATTATTCTTATATTTGTATTAAATTAATAGATACAGATTATTTTTGATTAGTTACAGTTACAACAATAGTATATTTATTGCACGAATGTGAAAAAAATATCGGGTAATGATACTACAATATACAAGCACTTTATTAGTATCGGCCAATTATTTATCTCATTATATTATATTATCAGAGTTCACTTAGATGTTCTTGAAACAGGTCAAATTTATTATATTTGCGTCATTTATTTAATAATTTTCATTATATTAATATATCAATTATCCATAGCTCTTAAAATTTTATATTCCTTAAAATTTAAGTAATTTTATGAATTGTGACAATTGTTAATTCAAATCTTTACATTTTCAAGCTTACGTACGACATTATGCTACAATATTTCATAAAAAATAGACAATATTATCTACAAAATTATCTAATTTCTATGAAACATTGTGACGTAATATATCCGTGTGAATAATAAATCTTTCAAATAAATATTTGTTAATACATAATAAAAATAAAATTAATATAGAACATATTTATGAAAATTCTTTTTAGAAAGTATAAAAAATAACTAGTGAATTTATTATATTCAAAATATTTCATTTTATTTTCGTTTCTTCAATGTGCTTATTATTACTGTGAAATTATAGGATATATTATTTAAGTTTGTAATGTTCTGCCTGGAATCGTATACATATATTTCTGAACGAATTTTGCTCAGAACAGAACTTCTGTAATACAATAATTTGCTGCATTCGGTCGTCCCGCACCTCCATATTAAATCAAATTATTTTTCCTCCCAACTGGTAAAATATGACATTATAACGATGAGCACAATGGGATAGTATATCCGTTCTTAAAAATTGGTGTACAGTCGAATACATGACGTAATTCACATTATTGGGAGCCGCACACCAAGGACTTGGGTCGCACTTGAGCAAAAGGCTCCAGTAGTATAACACGACGTGTCATCGACCGCGAGAATAGAGCGAGGAACAATGAAATAAGTGATCGAATGACAATGGACGGAAAAAGCAGCAACAATGCTAAAAAACGGAGACAATTTGCAACCGATTCACAGCCTGTATGTCTCTCTCTCTCTCTCTCTCTCTCTCTCTCCCCAATCGGTGCTTTGCACCAACAAACGTATGCTGGACATCAAAGCGTAGGTCCTCCCAGTGAGCATAAAGTTAGTATTTTATGGTCTTGTTGAAGTGCCTGGTTGCCTTCTTTCGATTTTTTTCTTTATCCACTGTTTTTAAGACATATGTATACTTGTATTATCGGAACGTTCTTGTCCCTCTTTTTTAAATTGGCCCCTCGATTCATAATGTTAAATAAATAAGCATTGAGGCTTCGTCACGCATAAATCATTCTTGTAATGTATCTGTGCGTCAAGAATATATAGATAATAACGATATTTGAATAATAACTTATTTTTAAGAGATATTATATGATGGGATTGCAATTTTGGAAATAGATGAAATTTTGTGAAGCACGAGAAAAATAATTTTTCAAGACCGAAAACCATGAGTTTAAAAAGCTCATAGATGTATAAAAAAATTTTCTTAACAATAGTTAATGTATATTACACGAGGCCTTCGATAAAAATGCACATAAATCTCGAGCATAGATTACCAATAAAAATGAACAATATAAATAAATTATATAAGTGTGTAAATGATTATAAAGTAAATAATTTTATTAGCTTTTATTAGTGTTCCAAAAATATTAATTCCGTTTAAGATGGAAATCCATAATTTCAAATATTTATGACTCGGTGTACAAACTGCGTACATAAGTTTAATATAAATAAAGAGAAGGAATCGAAAAATTGAAAAATTCACTATAAAAAGAAAGTCTCATTATTTTTGAAGAAAATACAAATGTGCAATTGTTGTTATTTCACTTGGTCTTAGATGGATTTATAAGTTTTTTTATTACGGAAAAGGAGTGTATACTCTATACTAAAAGGGAAGTCTTAAATATTAAAGTCGTATTAAATTTAATAATTTATAATAACTCATAATTCAGGAATACCTGCTTTTCATTAAAATTGAAAATATTTGCCTCGCGAATGGTATTTAAAATGAGATATTTTCATTAAAACTTGTAACCCTAAGTGCATTGATGAATTAACAATAATGAAAGTGATTATAAATGATAAAAAAATTTTTCTTTTCACACGATTCGTAATGGAATAAAGTTGCGTAGCTATAGATGAAATAAAGTCAATATTATTCGAGAATTCTGTTTTATTTGTTAGTGATATAATGAATAGCTTGTCATCATTGTTATCGGGGAGAGATTCGTTAAATATAAATTTCATTCAATATACCGATGAATCAGTGTGATTTTCAACCAATCAAGTTACTTTTTCGCCCTCTCAATGAAATTGAAAGACAGAAAGAAAAGGTGCTAATCACGTGTTTTACCTGTTTCCTCGTTACATTAACTTGGCTCCTCTTCTCTGTACTTTATCTTCCGCTCCTCACGTCACTTACATTTCGAGATAAATGACAGAAAAAACTTTAGAATTTAATAGCAGTCTAGAGAGCTGTAAGATTACGCGAGATAGTAGTACTTTTTTTTTTTTTTTTTTAATTAATTATTAGTTTATAAATTTGATGATCATAATGTAGAAGTTTTTCGAAAAATTGTGATAAAAATTTTAGTTGTAATGGAGGCCCAATTTATTTGGATAAAAATATACTGTATCCAAATGTTCAATAATTATTATTATAAATACTCAACAATATATTTATATATAAATGTGCGAATTAAGTGTGGTGAATTAAATAATGTTGGGCTGTGCAAGGAAATTGTCCATAACTCTGTAATATTAGAAATATGTAAATAAATGAAATAATCCATTGAAATTACCTTTTCTATTCATGAATATGCAATGTGGATGTACAAAAATTTTTTTTAAAAAATAGAAACTAAAATATACAATATTAATAAATAGCGACAAAATATTCGGAAATAAAATTCGTTTTCCTGGAAATTACAAACGAGCTTTCAGATCTTTAAAATTTCTTCAAAAATTGTTTAATTTCATAATTATTAATATATCCATTGTATATAAGTGCTTGCACAGTTTAACAGACTATTTAATAGGGACTAATGATTACGTTATCATGTCGCTTTGTATGTAACAGTGGTCTTATACTTTAAAAAAGAAAAATTCGACCAAGTAAAGGAAACCGAGTGTTTACGTGAAATACAAGTGCAGTGCAGCAATACATTTAATTAATTGTTACTTGCCCGCCGCAATACGTATGCCGTGATATCAGTGGTTTAAGAATTTCGTAATAAAGAATCTCCAACTCCATTAAATAATAGAAGGCCTGGGCCGATCCTAGAATTCATCCAATCGGAAGTAAATAGAACGCGCGAAAGTCAAAAATAAGTTGGGGCGGCGTGCAAACGCCCGATAACTCAACGAATTAATTAAGTAAATCCGACGTGAAAAAAGAGGTACTTCAGTGTATAATTATCCAGCCATTTATGCCTGACCGTTGGCTGCTTCATACAAATTCAAGCAAACAAATTCGACAAACTTCCGGCGAATGTTTTTTTTCTTCCCCCCCACTCAGGCTCTTCTCCCTTCCTTTTCAATTTATCTGGCGGCGCTCGAATTCTGGCGAGAACGCGCCCTTTCCGATTCCTATTGTGACGGCCGTGAAAAGCACCTGGATCCCGCCGAAATAAAAGTATAACAATTTTAACTTACTCTATCCCTCGAATACTTTACGCCCTTAAAGAATTTGTAACGTTGAAATGTATAGGTGGAGGCGGTCCGAAATTATCTCACTCCCTACAAAGAGTTTCGTGCTTGATTCTCAAAATGAAATGTAAATTTCCTCACTGCTAATGAACCAAATGGAAGCGCCTTTTATCAATGACTTATTTACTTCCCCCACACCAAATCATAATAAATGCGTGTATAATAAACGCAGCGAACATCATTCGGTACATAGCGAGCCTCGACGAATGGGGAGAAAAGTCTGTTACGTACTTTCGTTGAAATGAAATATTAGCATCGACGAGCCCCAGCCTCTATTACTCTTTTTTCTATTTAATTGAGAAGAAATTCCATTTCTATTAGATGCATCCGGATAATCCCAACGCCCCCGATAAAACCCAATTTATATGCAATACACGTGGAAATACCTTGTTCTTAAAAAAAACGGAAAAATCTCTTGGGCTTCAGTACAATTGTATCCTGCGCCTTAATCGATGTACTTACTTTCATGACCTCGTGCATTTAAACAAATTGCCCCTCTCTCTCTTGCACTTACAATTGAAAGGCAGAGATGGATTTGTTCGCGGTGCGAATGACACGAAATGCTATTGGGAAGCGGCTCTCGCATAGTACAACCATAGCAATTAATTATGCATAACTTGGGTCTGGAATGTCTTGTTCGGAGTAGAGTTGAAAAACAAAAAGCACTCTAACGCGACTATTATCTTTTTCTCTTTATTTCCCGTTTTTATGCGAGCCTCGCGCGTTGCTCCACTTCATTTGTCCGTCACGTATAAGATTTTTCCCCGCGAGGCAAGATAACCGCGCCTAATTAAACATAAAGCAGGAAGGGCTGAGCAAAGGCTCGGGGGGCCGCGCGCATACAAATGACGTAAGCAATTAGTGTGAGGTGCCACATGTATGGAAGGGATTTTTCTTTTATAACAGCGTTTATTTTGACGTTTATTAGAGTGCGATTGAACGACGAATTCTCGATACCCGTGACTGCCAATGTCTTCTCGAATTTGCTTCGCCTATGCGTGAAATTATGAGCCGAATTTATCAATGATAGTGCAGGAGCGCTAACTCTTTAAGATAAATCTTTGGTTGAAACTGTCCGGGGCACGGTAATCTCGTTGAATTTAAGAATTCGGCTAGAATTTGAATGAGCCTTCAAGTGACTGCGATGCAAATGAGTTACAACGAGTGAGGTCTTGCAATGTAACGGGGGAGGCAAAAATTTTTATTCAACAGCCAAGTCCTATCGGACATTTGGCCGGTAAAATCCCTTAAGTAATGTACTTGGCAAGTGTGCGTCGTAGGGTATTCTCGGAGTGAAGCACAAACATTTGTCTTTTATTTCGAGAAAGCTGGCCGCAGTCTTATCTAATTTACCGAAATGGGCGAGCCTCTCGAAATATATATAAGCCCAATTAAATGGAGAAAAGTAAGAATTGAGATGGCGACGAAAGAGGAGAGGGAGCACAAGAGTGAAGGAGAGCATTAAGCAAGTAGAGCAGGAACCAACGTCTCTGGCCGCGCGTGAAGAAAGCAAAATGCGACGTGGCCATTACTTGAATGTGTGGGTAAGCGCGTTACGTGATTCTATAAGTCGGAAGTCCGCGAGCGATCCTTTCTCTCCCGGCTCCTTTTATATTTTCCGCTCCCTCGGCATTTTCTTTGACGTTTGCACCGACGAGATCCGGAGAACAACGAGGAGACGAACTTTGTCAACTCGTTGCCCGCGACCAATTCCTCACGGGCATGTGCGTGCGCGCGCGTGCGTGTGCGTGGGGCGCGGATGACGGGCGGTTGGGGGGCCGAGTGCGAGTGTGTGAGCCTTATAATGGATCTGAAAGGGAAAATGAGGAAAGCAGCGGCGCATTAATAATGATTAAGCGTACACAAGGTGGCTATTATTCATTTATTTCGTAGCCCGGGACGATAAATGAGTTGTAAATAAAAAAAGACACATCCTCAAGATTTTCAATGGGTAATTATGAAATTATGAAGCGTAGGATAATGAATGGCTCGCGCGAAGTGATTTTTAAGGAAATATTTTAATATACTATGAGTAATTTATTTTCCACTTTGCTTAAATTATTTCATCCCGAAGCTCCTTTCTTATACTTACACTTTTATATACTTTTATATTTATTGTATGGAGCTTAATATCTTATCAATATTCGCCTAACCTCAAATCTTCTCGATCACGGACACGATTTCTAGCTGCGTCAATTCATTATTTAATTTAATGAATGATCGACGAATTAAAAGCATTAGTGACGCAGTCTTTACCAACACTACTAATATGCGCTACTTTAATATAAAAACCTTGGTATCGTTCCGTTCGCATCGTGCGACATTTTAATGTAAAGTATTCTCTTTCCCCTTAAGAATGAAATGCCAGTATCAATGAATCTCCATATTATAGGTAATTTAGACTAATGTTTCGCATTGATAAATAATAAAAGACTTATATCCATTTTGTCTACGCAATCACTATATATTCTAATGTGTCTACAATAGATATGCTTGTGGGACTATTTTTTCTTTTTTCTTTTTTCTTTTTTATTGCCGATATTTGTCTAAACGCCCCGATAGTTCCGCTCCCCGGTATCGGTCACTGTTAATAGAAGTGATAAAAATTTAGCTGGCGATACAAGATATTATGGGACTTACGTTCTTTGTGAATATTAATAATATAAACTTAAATAATATAAACTTTATGAATATTCACTAGTGATATGCATGATATATACACGGTGATATGCATTTAATAATAATGCATAATTTATGGCGTATTGCTTAAGCAAATAATGTTTCGCCACTGTAAAGTACCAGCCGATAAGCAAATGTTTTTCTATTTAATTACATTAGTGAGCTCATAAGATTGGATAAAAGAAATGCATCGATCTTTGTTAAATAGGAATTGATTTTCTATCGTTTGTTTTAGTATAGAAGGCCGTATGTCTGTCGTGTTACAATACTATGTTTCTTTCGGAAAAGCGAAATGATAAATAGGAATGAGGAGTGCATCGCAGTGTGAATTTCATTCTTTTGGGCTCAAGAGCGATTGAACGTATTGTGCTTTGAATAAATTTTGAATTAATTTTAATATCGATTAGTGGTGGAAGTTATAGCAAACGCTGAACTAATGCATCGTGACTATATATTTTTCTTGGGTAATGGCGAGGCGCCGTGCAATGCAAAGTCTGTAGGTGACCGGACCAATAATAGCAAAATAGAACGAAAAAGAGAAACAGAAAAGTTAGAAATAAAAAGAAAAATAGCAAAAAGTGAACCACCGAACTGGTCGAATGGAAAAAACTTTTTCCACTGCCATCGGACTTTGCTTTAACTCTATGTACATGTGCCGTATTTCACTGTGCATGTGTTTAGCCAACACTTAGGCGCGAGTTTCATGACATTTTGTTGGCCAATCACAGCCGCTAATTCGGTCCTTACTTTCAACCAAACTTATTGGAAAAAATTAGATTGCTCATCCTCCCTAAGCCCTTCCGATGGGATTTGCATTTGGCTGGCCGAGTCATTGATAAAATAAAAAACATTGAAAATTCGCAGCTTATGAAAGTAAGGGATATTAGAGACTCCGGGCTCAAATAAAACTTGGGATATTACTTAGATAATATACGAGCATCTCTATGAAAACTTTATTCATCCTTATCTCTGCCGATTTACCGTTCAAGAATTTCACATGCTCAAGCAGAAGAATCGCAGATAATAATATCAATTGTTCAGAATAATTTGCCAATTAGCGAATTAGAATGTACACTTTTTGTTTTTCCGCCGACTTCTTCACCCACGTACGCGTCCATTTTAACACGAAGAAGCAGCGTAATATTGGAACGCATGGTTGCTGTAAAATTACAGTGAAATAAAATGCACGACTGCTAGATTATTTTCCCTGGCGAGCCCAATCCCTTATCAATGCCGCAGCAGTCGTCGATTCATCTGGCGCTCATCTCTTTTCCCCGAATAGCGAAAGAGAAACAGCCTCGTAGCTCGTTTATTTAACGAGAATTCGATAAATCCCTTATCGCCAATCAATTTGGGCCTGCAAAAGCAAGGACCTACGCTCGAGGCCGCGTCCTTCTCCCTTATCAGTCTCGCGCAGAGCCGCCCAAACGATAACCCAAGCAATGCCTCGCACGTGTGTGAATTAAAAATGACTTTATTTATTAAAAATGGAATTTAATTTATCGAAAGCTCGTTGTAACGAATAATCCAAGTCGCTCCGTGCCGTCTCGTGTTACGTGGATCCGGTGCTTTCGAGGGATCGGGAGGATGATTCCGTTGAGGCGGGTAGCAGCGCACAAGGACTTTCGAACGATGATGAACGAGTCGAGACTCGGGGGCGTACTTGTAGATGTAGAGACCTCTCGATGATTCAATGATCGGGCATTTCAACATTTCGATCGCTCGCAATTCGCAATTCGCAATGTAACATTTTTGCTTGAGATGGATGCGCGGATGATGGTGCCACTAAGCAAATGTAGAGTCGGGCAGTCATAGAAATCAGTAACGAGTCGATCGAGTACGCTTTAACGTAACTCACTCGAGGCAAGTCTTTTGAAGAATATAACTTGCATGTAAAAACAAAAATCAAACAAAAAAAAAGAAGAAGAATATTTAGGTTGCATTTACAAGGGAAAATTAAGCAAACGAAGGGAGGAAAACTTTATTATGTAAAACATTAGCTTTAGCTGTCCTCCTGTGCTGGCATCGCCCAATTTCCAATCAAATTTTCCCACTTTGTGTTACATAATTCACGCATCAGCTCGAAATACATAAATTCTCGTTCTTACTAATAGTTAGCCATTGCAAGCAGAAAGTGTATTTCCCTATCGCATACGTCTAATTTTCCAAATTACTCGACTCAGCCACAAATGCGACCGTCGGAGCTTCGAATTTTTCCATCCTTTTCTCAATACACTTATTTACGCTTATTTACACAGTTAGTTGAAATGTATTGTTACAATTATTAAATGCTTATAGCATTTTTCAATTTGTCACTGTTGGCAGAGAAAGATAATTGTTGCGGATGAAATTCACGCAAATTCGTTGCTTTTTCTTGAAGTATTCTACTAATGATATTTACGTAGAAATAAAAGGAAAAATTCATTAGCTAATGAGAACGTGGAGCCGATCTATTTTAAATCCTCTCGATATAGATGTTTATTTCTTAAAAAGACATTGTACCTCGCTAATGGCTATCGGTCTTAATTAAAGTGATTTCACGTGCAGAACAGCGCCAACGGTAATTTATCGGGCGAAGTCGATGAAAATTAATCATAAAAGTGAGGGGATGAGAGTTTCATAAATAAGAGTTTACTTTGGATTTTGTTCGAATGTCCAAGCCGCAATCACTTCGTGAAAATATTTGATGAAGCTGAGCATTCGGACATAATGGCAATTAAACGAAGACGCAAGAAAAATATGTCGCCGCCCATTCTTAAAAGTCTTCTTTGCATTACTTGCTCCCCCCCCCGCCCCCGAGCAAATAACAAATACGACTCAAAGTCCTCGCTCCCTCGCCTCCAGTCTTCGTAATTTTTCAAGTGGCCGAGTGCGGGAATAAAAAAAAAAAAATTGCATTTTAACGCAAGTACATTCGAGTCACGCGCCTTTTCCCCTCCCATCGCTCTATGAACAGCCGCTAGCCTCCTTTCATTTCCTCCTCCTCCTCCTCCTCCTCCTCCTCCTCCTCCTTATATTCCCTCGCTTTCCCACCCGCTGCTTCATAATAATGCTCGACGCAACTCCTGTAACACGATACTTTCCTAAAATAAAAGAGAAAAGTTTTTATTAAAACTGCTTGTTGTCGCTGCCCCTCTCCTCCTCGCGACACCCACCTCCCTTCGCCCCAGTCCATTGAAATAGTCTCACGACCAATGCATATTCTCATCTAAACAATATCCCGAGGAGTAGACCCACCCCCTACCCTCCCAACGACCCGGCAAATTTACTCAAACTACCTCGAGCGGTCCCTCTCTTTTCACCCCCACTCTGACCAGCGGATGAGAGCCAGCGGAGCCAAAGAACGCGAAGCGATGCCTCGGCCGAGGCGATGACCTACATTCGATCGATAGATCTGCCATTGCCGAGAACGCGAGAGTGAAGTCGACGTGTCCATGTGCAGTGAGATTGTTTTAAGGCTCGCGCACTCTACGCTAAGAATCGACGCACTCAAGACTTTATTAGCTTGTATTGAGAATTAACTTGAGAGGGGATATAGATCGTTTGGCTTGGGGCTGGAATTTTAATTTGCAGCTCAACGCTAATTATTAATATCCAAGAATTATGCACTTTATTCGATCCATGTTCCTTTTTTTTTTCTTTAGTTCTTTCAAATCTGTCGACAAGTACAGCTAACATACGGCGAATTGTCGTCCACTTTGTCATTCGCGAAATTGCAAGCTAACAGGCACAGGCTAAAGCTATCGAATTTTCAAAATTCTCTGTGTTAATATGTGCTGCATATTTGTCAATTGTTGTTTCTTTTAATCGCTAGATTTTGCTTGGAACATGTTTCATTATCTGCCATTGTTCTCTATACATATATATATATATATATCTGTCAATTTAGTTGAACGTAAAGCTTATACAATTACGTACGGTATTCAACAATAGAAGCGATGTTTATTTATTAATTGTTAATATTAGTGATCCATGGAGACTGCGAGCAATATGAGCGAGTATAAGCAATAGTCGGGTGATAAGAAGCAAAAATAAGAGGAATAAGTAATATTTATTATTCTCTGATGACAAAGCAACGGAAGCGTATAGTTTTTTTTTTTTTTTTATGTAGTAATACAACATTATACCAACATACATTTCTGTATTTTCAAAATTTAGAGCTTTTGTTTAATATTCTTACGCATATTATGGCCATTGTATCTACTTATTTTAAAACGAAAAAGCATTCAATGGTTCACATTAAATACATGCGTACGTAAATAAATTATTGAATAACACAACTAATAATAACAATAATAATAATAATGTTATTGTTTATTATTATTATTATGAGTATGAATGTGATTATTATTATTATTATGAGTATGAATGTGATTATTATTATTATTATGAGTATGAATGTGATTATTATTATGAATATGAGTATGAATGTGATTATTATTATTATGAATATGAGTATGAATGTGATTATTATTATTATTATTATGAAGTGTAGAATGCGTTAAAAATTGAAAAGATCGAAGTACAAAGTACGGGAGCAAAGATGTAGTTTTGTGTCGGGACACTGAACGGTCATTACCATTCACAGTTTTAAAAGTACATGCTAATTTCACAACAAACGGGAGCTCGTATTTTAGCCAGCCGTTGGCTTTATAACAAAAGCAACTACTTTCCCCGTAATTATGCCTTTAGAATATTATTGGAATATGCTCCTATTGCCTAAACAACTATTCCTCTGCTCCTTAAGCATTAGCACCATCAACACCGAGAGTATCCGTCCAAATATGGAGTTGAAAGTCCTATTCAGCGTAGCTTAAGCTTAACGAGGCCGCCACTATAGCGCATCTGCCTGCCTATAATATCTACATTGTCGGTCTAATCTATCAATTTAAACGTATATATATACTTTGGCGCAATTTGGAAAAATGCGCCCTCCCGTAAAACGCAATTTTCCCTAATAGCACCTTTAAGCCTCGATTAAGCTCCGTGATAAAGTCATTGTTTAGTTAGTGCGCGGGACATGTAAAAGCTGAGGCAGGAAGCCGTTCTCGCTATATTCCCGGCCGAATCCATTACTCCTGTCTCTGCACTACGACTTGCCTCATTGTCGGATACAGATAAGGAGAAGAAGCTCGCGGGCGTTGTTACGAGCAGCTGCAGCCTCAGCGACGTCCTTGTCCCTCCCGTGGATCCCGTGCATCCCGTGCATTGGCCCCGGTTGGTGGGATCCTCCTCGGAACGGCGCATCTGTCATTCGTTTTCTACTCGCTGTCTTCCTCCCGCATCCTGATCTCCGGCTCAGCCCTACCGAAACTATAGAAACTATCGTTTGAGATTGAGCGCTAAATGACAAAGGCGAAATTGCACTCGCTGGGGGAGGGAGGGAGAGAGAGAGAGACACTGAAAGAGGGTTTTAAATAATTATGAATTTGATAAGTACATTATTTCTTTCATTGCGTGAATGTAGATGAGGAGAAATAGCAATTTCTAGAGAGATATTTTCGTATTAATTCACACGAGAAAGTCGTGAATTTGCTTTAATATAACTTTAAAGATGAAGGTACATTGCTTTCAAATAAGTAAGTTACATTTTAAAACTACATTTACTCGAGCGTAATATGATAATGTAAGTTATTTGATGCTTTATGTGTATCATTGAAATTGAATAAATTTTCAATTGAACTATATTATAATCGAAAGCATGTGTCGGTGTCCATTACTTGTCTTGTAAGTAAAATACGCCATTCGCCGAGGACATCAAAAGTAATTAAAATAATATCATAATTGTACTTTTTAATTATTTAAAAAAGCATTTGCACATTATGCGTACACGAAGCAGCGCAGTTATTCGATTTATATTAAACGAAATAACAGACGCACCTAATAAATATGTTAGATAATAATTAATTTCTGCTCGTGTTTGGCATGTGTTCCAAAATTCAAATTAAAAAGCATTGTTAAGAATTAAAATCAAACACGTACGTAATGAATGCATTCGGCGATGTAGAGAAATTTATATCCTAATTTAATGGCATGCGCATACCTTTATTATATAAATTATGGTTTTGCGATGTACGTGGAATTTTTTTTTATTTTATTTTTTGTTGTAATATTTCATTTTATAACAAGACAAATCATCTATTGTATTTCACAACTTCTAACATAAAATTTTAGTGTTATTAGGACGGCTGTATGTAGTGTAACTAGTTTCATGATCACATTCTCCCATAAATTGTGGGATAAATATAAACTAATTGTTTGTGGTCCAAATTCACTTGAAATACTTTCCGCGTAAAACGAATGAAGCTCGGCTAGATTAAAAGTTTTCTCCTATTATATTTTTATAAACGAAATTCATAGTTAATGCGCACAATACTGCAAATCAACTGCCAGAATAGTAATTTAGCATTTGTATTGAAAATAAAGAACTCATTTTCTTCTTACTTGAGGCTGAGGTTTTTGTCTTTACGGAATAACGAATATCCTTATGTCTTTATCGTTCGGCTACTTGTAGAGATAAAAGTTTCACAGCAAAGATAAAAGTTTCCCCGACCTTTGCCCCATTTATCTCTTATAATTATCTTTTCGTCATTTGCTCTTTGCGAGTTCTTGGCGTTTTTTTCAATTCCAATTAATTTTGCCATTTTCATTTGAGCCCAGTTGATAAAGAATTTCAGAGAAATGATTTCTTTACAAATCAAAATTGGAGAAAGTCATCGGTACTTGAAGAGGCAAAGTTATAGATCGTACGAGTACCAAGTCCTTGACGACTAGACATCGAGCGGGCCATTAAATTACATTCGTTTCAAACGTGAAACTCGTCGAGTCATTTTTCGAAAATTCAATTCTCCTTTTGCCTACCCAGACCTTACGTATCGCAACTTGAGCCAAACGCGTAACGCCAGGCTCAATTATATTCCAATAAAATAAATTCCAAACTAAATCGTCGATCCAATAGACTGCTTGAAATATCCCTGCCCACCCTCATCCAACCCCCCTCTCTCTCTCTATCTCGCCACCCTGTTTCCACCCCTAACCCCCCCCCCACCCGGTCAACGAAATCACTTGCAGGCAAATAGAATGCCGAGCCACGTAGGAGGGAATCTCGGCGAGGACTGCAGCCACGCGCCAGTGGTTTCGACCCTCGTCGCCGCAGTCCCTCAACCCCTGGATTCCCAACCCCTCCGGGTCTTTGTCACTTGCGTCTCGAGGATTACCTGACCCGTATTCTTCAAGCGTCGAGGACAGTTGTTTATTCGCGACGTGAGAATATGGACGCGAGCTGGCACTTCAATGTCCGACCCTAACTGCATGCACTGCTGTTGGTCTCGTGAACTGTTGGACTCGCTAATATTCCATAATTCGATGTTGGGGTGGGGTGGAGGTGGGGTGGGGTGGAGGTGGGGTGGGGTGGAGGTGCGAGTGAGGCGAGATGTCCGGTGTTGAGTGTTAACCGAGAAATACCCCAAGACGAAACTCGAATTGACGTTTCTCGAAGCTCGCTCTCCAAATAAAGCTTTGTAGCGACTCGAAAGCTCCTCTCGACTATTATGCTTTTGATAAAAGTGGAAACTGCGTTCTCATTTCCGTCGAGCTGCTCCCTGTAACTTTGCCATATATGACTTTACTCGAAACTAAATGAGCTTACATCTAAATATTATTAGTATTTTAATTCTTGTGCAATTTCATTGAGTCAAGGGTACGCTCAAAATATTTCCAAATAATTGTACTTTAATGTACAAACTTTTTGCATGGGTAAGCCATTCGAAGCCAATCATTACGTTACAAATAGTAATTAGCTCAATGTTTAATAGTGTAATATTCATTAGAATTGTAATAAGTTATGCGTTCATTGGTCTGATAATAAATTACAAATTTAAAATTTTTACATTCTATATTGGCAAATGCCTTCCAATTGAAATTACCAATCATTTGCACTACTTTGACAAATAATAATAAGGCTCTCAACTTAAATATTCTGAATTTTTATTATAATTATTTTAATTAATAATTTAATATAATCAAGTAGCGCGCGCGTGTAAGTAGGACGTATAAATTATTATTATTATTATACTGCATAACACATAGAGTACGTACATATAGAAAATACGTACAAATATAATATCTTTATTACTACAAATAATAAGTTTTTTCATACGAATTGTGAATTATTTTATGTGAAATTTTCAACTTCAATATTAAAAGTTAATTTATATATTGAAACAATACTTTAACAGAGAAGTGAGTTTTTCTATAGATTTTGAGAAAATTGGATTCCAATATTCAAAAATATTATTACATTATAATTGTGTATATAGAGAGAGAGAGAAAAAGTATTGAAATTAAAGTGCAATTTACGACAAATGTTTGATTTATCGAAAGTTTTAATTTCATTCATAAGAAATTTACTTTTTCCCTATTTTAGAAATATATCGTAGATAACTATTTGAACGTTGCTTTAAGTTTAAAACAGGTTTTGTAAAGTTTCACAAAAACTAAATTTAAAGTAAATAATGGAATTTTGGTATGGTAGTTTGAAAAACTATATTTAGTTAATTATTGATTTTTTACAATAATTAAACTAAGTTTCAAGATTAAATATTTATTCATCGTAAGGTATTATATAAATTAAAAAATTCTATTTACACCCACATTTATTCCTTTAATCACTAGATTATTATTATATATATATATATACGCATTGTGAAAATGTTCGTTTAAAAAAAAATTTACATTTTTATTAGATTTAATAGCTTTTCCATTAAATCATATTGAGTGAAAAGATTATTATTAAAGAGTTTAAGAAACACTTTCATTGAATCACTTTTGATATGTTATATGAATTGATTTTAAATACATTTTAATAAGATTTACGGAAAACTGATAATTCACATGAGGTAATATGTAAATATATACACAAAAACATGGCACTTCCTCGTTCGCAAATTATCTTGAATTTAAAAAGCCGAATTTCTAATGCTCATTAATTATACACAATGTATAATGCACCAATACATCTTAGAATGGAAAGTCGGTGATGTTCCCGTGATGATCAATAGTACATACATTCAACGTATGCAAGTGTATGTAACGAATGTCCTTTTAAATCTCGTAGTTGTGATAAGAGCATCAAACAGGCGATTGAAAGTTCAATTATGGCGTCCCGTTGTGTCTATATAGTAATGAACCATTGTATACCCACGTAATAATGCAAGTAAATTGTTGATGGATAGCACATGTGAAAGGATATTTGTTAGTTTTCGCACTTCAATTCATACGTTAATAAGCATTTATTTGCTGATTCTACGATCGATAAAGATGCAACTAATGTTTTAAAAAAATTGCTGTATGCATTATTGAGAATAACTTCCGGTGCATGAAATTCAATATAATAGATAGATTAGAATAATTTGCAGCTTAATTTTGTTCAAAAAAAATTTCTGCCAATTTGTTCAATTTAAAATACACTTAATTAAAAGAAAAGAATAGAAAGTATTTTTTTTAAACAATAAAAGATATGGAATGAATCTGAATTGGTTTTTAATAAAATAAATTCCATTGCCTGAAACGGAATAGTCGATATTTTTAAATAACTATTTACTAAAAAGTTGTTTCTTTTTAATTAAAAAAATTTATCAAACCGTCCTCCCAGTTTTAAGTATAGAAAAAATTAATTACAAGTATTTATGGAGCGACAAGGCGCTTTAAAAAAGTGCGTTACCAAGTGAGAGACAGACAATCAATTTATGTCAAATATTATTTTTTGCATTAAAAGTATCGATAATTCATAATGCGATACATGTTTTACGTATTTTTTAAATATTTTCTGCATTAACTTCGGTTCTAAACCATTTCATTAAAAAATTTTTGCTTTTTCATATTAAACGATAAATTTCATTCTTCATGTATTCATTACGTGTCATGGGATGATTTTGATTGATTAAATGAAATATTTGTAAATGTTTTGAGTGAATTTTATTTTATGTAAAATAAGTTTATCCATCGGCAGCGAATTCTACTTGGGAATAATTTATTTCCACATTATAGAAACTTACATCTCTCTAGAATGTAAATTGATGCACATTAATGAATAATCACGTAATGACGTTTCTCCTCAAAATTTAATACCTATCGTAGTGTAAAATGAAAAAAATATTTGTATTACGAATCAATTTCTTCCATGTTTTTTCTCTTTACTTCTGTTAACGAAGATCCATATGCTAAAAAAAGTTCAGCGAAAACCATTGCCAATTATTACAAAACATTCAAAAAAATATTACATTATTCTAATAAAGTAAAAATAAATTCCGTTTTAATAAATAGTAGCCGAGATAATCGAGCAGGTATTTAAGAATTGTTAGCGATAAAGAAATATGATGAATTAGGAGCCCTTTCGAGTACAATTTTTCCTCCCAATACAATTCGTGGAAATATGAAAGCAACAAATGGAGTAAAAAGTCACTTTGGTAATCGGGGAAGGGGCGATGGGGGCTTAATTTTTGCCCACTCAGTTGACTTTCGAATGCTTTGGATCGCATCCAGATTCGAATGAGGCTTGAATTAAACTCGGGACTCGCGGTCGCTGATATGCATCAGCTGCAGCAACAAGTGATAATGTGCCGAAATTCTTATTTGTCAGGTTGTCTTGTATGTTGATAAGTGTTGGTAAAGAGATTGTGGCATCGGCACTTGTAGTGCATTTCACTGTTAATTTTGCAAAACTGATCTACGGCCGAACGAATTTTGCCGATAGATCGGGTTCCGGCTTGTGATCGAATGATGTAAAATGTTCGGTAATATATTTATAATTATAGACAACATTATTAGATGTATGAAGCAATTGAGGGCATTATAGAGTGATTTAAATTGTTTCTAATTCGGTATGTTATAGCATTAGGATTTGTTACTTTAGAAATATATTTTACGGCCTCCCTCGTTCCGAATAAATAATTTAAGCAGCTACGTGACGCTCCTTGTACGCAACAATTAGAAAATTGTAAATGACGAAATAAACACATTTAATATACGCATTCGTGTCTATGAGTAGTCGATAATATTATGGAGAGAATGCTTGACTGTGTGGTTGATGGCTCTTTAACCGTAATCACCTTTAGAATTTCCCAGATCCCAACTATTTTTCAAGGGAGAAACAGCTATGCGCCCATACGACGTTCACTTGCTCCACAATTCACTCGTTTCCCCCACGAATAAACGACTGTGTAGCTTCGACATTTCGTTAGTCAGTACTACAAGGACAACTGCAATATCCTTTTTCTAAGAGATCGAGCAAACTTTTCTATTTTAAAGCCCCGCGACTTCGTAGCAATGCTCATTTCACTAAATATACCCTTTTTACCTAAGCTTTTCTATCGTGACGTATTGAGTATTGAGAGATAGTTAACAATTATTATTACAGATAATTACATTCAACAATTTGATCTAAATAACAACTAGAATTATAAAATTCAAAATTCAGCCAATCAGTATTCTGCAATTTTCATAAATTTAAACATTACATTTATATAAATAATGTTTCTTGAATATGAAATAAAGAATTTCAATTTGAATCAATTTATTTTCAAATCATGCAAGTAATATTGTAGTTAGAAAGTAATTGTTTAAAAATCTTCGATAGCCACGCTCCAATAATTGTACATTAGTTGTTCAATATTCGTATAAAAAATACTTTCGACAGTTTATTGAAAAAAAAAAACATGCTCGTTTTCAACAAAGCACGAAAACTCAACGACAAGTCAACGAGAAACAAACAAATTTGTTATCCTCGTGAATTTTAAACAAGTATGAGCATATAAATGGAATAAAAAATTTGTCATCAAAAGAAAAATATGCCTGTCATGTTTATGCATTAATTTCAAGATTTGAAAAATTGATTAATATAAATTGAAAACTTAACAACTTCTTGCAGCTGAGACTCATTAAAATATTTCTTCTAAAATATATATTATAATATATATTTATTTATTAACATATAGAATTATTATAAAGACAAAACTTAATAAGTATTAATGTAGATATATATTTATTGTATTTTAATAATAACATACAAAGATACAAAGCATCTTAATGCAACAATACATATTATTTAAATATACAATAACATCTCCATATAGTCTTAGGAGTCCGTTATATTATTGTAAAAATAATTATTTTAAAAGCAATTGATTTTACTATATAAAAAAATGAAGTAATAATCATTGGAATAAATGAAAAAGCGATCCATCGACTCCTTTAACAAATAATATATTATCCGCGATTAATTAGAATTCCAGTCGAGTAGACAGATATTGAAGTGTCAAGTTGTTGCAGATGGCAAATAAACATTTCTAAAAGAAAAAAAGTGAAGCAGCACTTGTCGACAAACGAAGCACTCTATAAGGAAGAAAAAAGAATTGCATTGTCAGGAACGTAAAAATCAAATGAATCATCAGCTGTTTTTCTAATTTCAATCTCGTTATGGTAATATCGCAGGCACATGAAATAATTTACAGGGTTGGCGATTAGGGATTAGCGGGAAATATATTTGGCAAAATTGCCGCATAGAATACAAACTAGAGAAAATCAGAGGAAAAGATCGTAGCCGGAATAGCCGAACACCAACCAAATGTTCTGTATATCACGTTAATGAACATTCTCTATTTACATGTGATTGAGGCCCAATGAAAACTTAATACTAACATTGTTCCTTAATAATGAACGTTTTTTATCATTTATTTGAGAACTTAATAATTTTGATTTTCCTTTAATTTGCATTGCAATTAGGAAGATAATTTTTTTTCTCTCTCCCTTTCTAAACTTATGCACAAGATATTTTATTATATAAATGAAACAATTCAAAAGAAATGTTTCATACATCTTTTATGTAAAATCATTAGGTTAGTATTAATCAATAAAAATTTAATGTCAAAGTGCACTTATTTCGAATAAAGTAATGGTAGCATTAGAAATGCCGTTGTCAAGTAAATGCTTCTTAAGTATAATTGAAAAGAAAGAAATAAGTATATCCATTAACAATCAATAAAGGACTTGAGGTAGAGAGCGGGAGAGGTAGAGCGGGAGGTAGAGCGGGAGAGAGGTAGAGCGGGAGAGAAGTAGAGCGGGAGAGGTAGAGAGTGATAGAGAGAGAGAGAGTTGGTGAGGGTGGTAAAGAGTGTAAGGGAAAAAAAGTACTTAAGAGAGCGTTATAAGAAGACACGAAGAAGTTGTACCATAAAACAGAGGGCAATGAGGTATCAAGAGTGTTGCCAACATTTTTCATCGCGCGCTTGAATTTTATTCCGTGCGCCATTGTCGAACAAGCTGACGCCAGAATTGGGGATGTAGTCAACGCTGAGGAACTTTACACCTCCGCGGTAACTTTTTTCCATCCTTCATCTTTCTCCATTTTTCCTCCTTCCTAGGCATATACACAGCCCCATAAAGTAAGACGGAGCTAGAAGAGAGATAGTTAGACAGAGAGAGGGTGGGGGTGAAGATGGAGAGACAGATAGAGAATAGTATTGTGGGAAACTCGGCAAGTTTGTTTAAAGATTCGCCACATGCCGTTACTTCTCTACATGTATCACGACTTGGGAGATAACGAGGAAACAATACTCCCGAGTTGGGATAACTAGAGCCGCGAGCTTGTACTCGCGAAAATTTAGGATCAGCTATTGAACAGTTGGCAAGGGCAAATGGGCCGTGGGAAAGGGACTGGAGGTGCTCTTACATTTTGGTTAGGCAATGAAAAAATGGCTTTTTCGCTCATTGACTTAATACAAAATGGATAATTCATTGGGCTTGCGTTGAATAAAGAATTTTCCGTGCTTACCGATTCGATCTTGTACAATGAGGCAATTGCCAGGCTAATGAGATAAGTTATGAGACAATATTTCGTATGGCATGGACATGCGCTTCTTAATCTTTGGAAAGTTAAATTTTTATAATAATACTTGCTCTACTTCTCAGAGTATAATATGAAAACGTAAAGACAAAAATCTTCCATTTATGGGCCATTCGATTTATGATATACTTTTAAGATAAAGTCAACGAGAAAATACTCCACGTAAAGTTATGATGAAGCTTTTCACGGCTTTTTTCTAAACAGACGGAGAGTTTGAGAATTTTCATAATGTCTTTGTAGATAATTGTGCGCCATATTTATTCAATTTTTCGATACTCTAACTACACTAAATAGTACTGCTTACATCATAAAATTTGGCGTGTGTGGATAAAACGCATTCACGTTTAAAGAAATGTTGTTGATCTAATTGAAGACGTAGTGAGAAATGCAAGCAAAAGTTAAATCAAGTGAAAAAAAAGAAAAGAACTCTAATTAATCTTAAACACTTATTGAGTATTTGATTAAAATATTATGTACTAAGGGAGCACTATAAATGTTTTAAATCGAAGCTCCTTATTAAAATGAAATGAATTATAGCTCGAAGGTTAGATTATAGAAAGAAGGTTTGCCTCTCCTATATTGATAATATCCTATCGATCATTGTCCGTATAAAATTCTTGAATTTTCTTCTACTTGAAGCTCATCGAGCAAGAATTGATTGTCCCTAATATCGCAAATAGACGAGCGTCATGAAGCATTCATTGCGACTAAATTGAAAGGAAAATTATTCAGTTATTACTGCATGAGAGATGAGGCAGAGAAAAACAGAGAACGGAGCTCATATTTCGTATAATATGAGTAAGATTAATTTGATAAATGGAGCTGCGACTACATGTTTCGGTACTTCAGTGTGGCTGCCGATATTTCTAAAATCAGCTTTTCTCGAATAAAAAATAAATAACATTGCTTATGTCGTAGTGTTTGCGAACGTTTTATTTGCACATATGCAATGCAATTTTCTATAAATGCAGTTCCATTAAATGCTGATCTTTAAATTGTACGTCTATTGATCTTTTAAGTACACCCGTTATAATAATTGTTGGGGACGATGAATTTGACGGAACATGAAATGCATGCTCCATCGTAGCTCTTTTTTATCTCCAGGAAAGTAGACGCTCAATATTAAGATAAATATTGTTGTTGCAAGTACAGAAAATAATAGATAATATTAGCACTTTGTTTCTCAAATAAACATTATTGTTACGTAATGGCTACTATTGATTACAATAAAATATGAAAGGAAACTTTGGACGAAAAGGTGTAAAAAGTAAATTAAAAAGTGTTTTGCACTGCGCAAATTTTGAATATTACGCTTTGATTATTAATTAAACTGTTGAAATGTAGTATTAAGAAATTACTCTTTAAAACTGATTAACAATAAAGCTTTCGATAAATTTTCGTCTTGAAATTTTAACCGCAAGAATTGAGAATAAAAAATTGCAGAATATCATTTCAAAATAACTGTAAGCAATTTGTATGCTACTATTGAAAAAGAAAAAGTACAATACATTGTGTACAATAGATGCATATAATAAATACAAGTTTATATATTTCTATTTGTTTTCAATAAAAATTTACAGAATAGAAATAAAACTGTCTTAATTGCAGTATAAATGTTTCGAATTTGAACGAAAAACTATAAAAAGATTTTATTAGAAGCGCATACAATGCTTTTTCAAATTTTACAGAAATATTAAAATGCTTTATAATTCATTCGCTTGGTATGTAAAAAAATTATAAAAAATTTTCCACTTAAAGCTCAAAGTGCGCGCTCGACTCTCTCTCCGCGTAGCTTTTGTGAATTGTTTGCAAAGTTTCGAGAATGAAATCTTCAATTCTTCTCTGATTCCCTCGCATAAAGTAAAAATTCGACAATTCCATCCTCAAGTATCGAAGAAATTCGTTCTTATGTAACCAAAATAAAAATTTTGAAATATCGCACGGATGTGTGTGTGTGTATTTTATAGCTAGTTTACATCATTGTTAAAAATGGCAGAATTTCAGGCTTAAAATTTCAATCCATTTCACCATTGGTATACTCTTGGGCAAAGGCACTTTTCAAAGTAACAAAGTTATTATTTATAATTTTATAGCTCCCGAATATTATGAACAATTGCGTTAAGGGCGCACAGCCATGAAAGTATTGTAATATACCCGTTGCCAATTATTATTGCATAATATGAATATGCCAGGAGAAGTAATAATAACGTTTATACGATAAGATAACTAATGCTTTTAGGCGACGCTTGCACGAGTAATTATATGAATGAATTTGAAGAGTAACGCAGCAGCCATGTCACAATTATAAAACTTGTATACCTCAAATTTCAATCCCGGGGACTTTCATCCTCGAGTCATTTAAAAATAATTAACCGTCATATCATAAAAGTATACATATCCGGCCGAGTTTTCCAATGCGTCGCCCCCCCCCCAACAAGCCCTCCAACCACAATCGATTCTCCCCCGACAATGCCAATCGGGCATTCCAAACAATCCGCGAGCACCTAGAATCATCCATCGACAGCGCGATATCGAATATTGGCCCTCACTGTGGTCCCACGACGCCCCTCCCAACATAACAAACGGCCCAGCCACAATAGTCACTCCTCAAGGACAATTGCTCAAGGCATACCGAGTATCCGCCGCAAGTATCCGCAAGTATCCGCGACTCCCAGACAATAATGAGGGAGGGGTGCCGGGTTAGGGACTGCCGGGGAGCCCAGGTAGGACAGGCGAGGCGGATGGGTGGGCGGGCACAAAGCAAGAGAGAGTAATTTCGTTATGCGTCAAAGGATGAGGAAAAAGTGAGGACGTGAGGGTGGCGCGCGGACGGGTGGGAGTGGAATGAGAGCGAAGGGGGAGCGCGGGTAAAGACGGGGGGGCGGGGGAATAAGGAGGTGGGGAAAAGGAAGAGCCAAAGATGAGAAATGAGCGAGTGGCGGGGGGGGGGGCGCTCGAGTAACAAAATGTACTTGATAAAAGTCGACTCTTGAGGGGCTTATATATTATGCTTGCATTATTACGCCTTCGCGGCTTGATGAGATCTCCTCGTACACTTTTCCCTCTGCTATCGCTCTTTCTGCGTATGCTCGCTTACGCGCAAGCAGATGGGTATTTTATTTTTGAGAGCAGCAGCGGGGAGGGGCGGGAGTGGGGCGGGAGTGGGACGGGATGATCTTTAAAATGTGTGCTTGGGTGAGTGGAGTGAGGGTAAGTAGAAGGGGATGGGGGTGCGGAGTCTATTAGGAGTCTTGGTCTTTACGAAGGCAAATTTTACGACGCGCGATAAAACATCGCCGAGATTTAGCGGTTTCTCGATGATCCAGGGATTCGCGTGTTTGGGCCATGTGGAGGAGCACGCGACGGGGGCTTCGCGATTGATGGCAACAGTCGGGTAGACACAGGAGTGACGTACAATGTGATGAAACTTTAAACAGCGCGTAACTACTTGAGCTTAGTTCCCGGAAATACGAGCGTGGCTCGGGAAATTTATTGAATTTAATATTAGAATAGCTGATCTAGTTCTGGAAGCGCATATTTAAGAATATGGCGGAAACGGGATTAGGCAAATACAGTATTCGCTTTATGAAAATAGCCTCTGAAGTTGATCTGAAAGCACATTGATCTGAAGGTCCCCTAGATTACCTCGGCCCTTTCAATTATCAAACGACCATTATACTTTTAATCTCCTTACTTTGATTATCGATGCCTCATTCATTTACCAAATCTTGCATTACTCAAGCCATTCGCTGCAGCTGCATTGTAAACGCCTCGTTGACAAACTGCATCGTGTGTAGGTCGTGTGTGCGGGGATGAGAAATTTCGGGGCAGCAGGAGAGCGAGAGTGGCGGTAATGTATTTTTCAAACGCACTCCTAATCTCAGAATGCGTGGTAACGGGAATCTGAAACAGGAGATCTGCGAGTGCCCACGACGAGGAAACTCGTCCAAGTGAGTTTCAGCAGCTCAAGTGATAATCAGCAGCCCTAGTAGAGAGTCAGCTGCAGTCGAGCGACGCAACTCTTTCCCCTCGGGTAATTGTGGGCGAGGGGAGGGCGGGAGGAGGAGGAGGAGCATCGACTCGGGGCTCGTTTCGAAATCCATCAACAATTAGGAGAGCGGCATAACCCCGAGGCCTGTTTGCCCAATTCGCCGCTTGTTTGGAGAATGGACTCGATCGATCCTAATCGAGGCTGCGCTACGGCTTTCGTTCTCCCAGTGCCATCGGCGCTTCCCTCGCATCTCCCTCCGCAAAATTAGCATTGACAAACTGACGAGCGGTTGTGGTGCTCCTAGGGCTCCTTCCTTTTTTCGGCTCCGGGCAATCGATCCACCACTCTCCCTTGCCATTCCATTTTTCGCCCCCCCAATTATTCATACTAATGGGGGTCAAACTCGCAGCTTAACGAGACTCTTGCGCGCAACTTGCTCATCGTCTGTTTGATTTAAGTCGGGTTTGCTTTAAGGGCTCTTCTTGGTCGTCGAGAGCCCGAACGACGTGTCTCCTTGCCAATTCGCGCGACCTCGACTAATTTGCGAAGATCTATGCGTTTGACCGAGGCTCTGGCTCTGCTTCATCTCGCATCCCAAGAGTTTCGACGAAGAAGGCTGGCCGTGTGGGTGCGTGGGGGGGCAGGGGACAGGGGGTTTTTAGAAAATTTCGATAGTGATTTATTTGATGGCCCATTGAAATGTCCAAGCAATGGCTGTACATTAACCGGACCCATTAAATTTAGAAATTATTTGTAGTCTCGTATCGTTACTATCCATTAAAATTTAATCAAAGTTGCATGCATTAATAAGAGTCCTACTTACTTAGTTATAATTTCCTAAAATATCGCTTTATCACTGACAAACTAAACCCATAGCGTGTTTAAATGCCACACACTTTGGACTGTTTATGGACTCGCAGTTTCCCTTGAGAATATATATATATTGCTAAAATAATAGACTTATCTTTATATTAAACCTAAACTAGGTAGGCATAAACTTTTAATATGGCGAAATGAGTAAATGGTTGGAGGAAACTTTTCATGGCTTAAATCGATAAGACTTTCACTGCAACAATAATGCTTTACTACTCCGAAATACTATTGTACGTAGTGCGTTTAATTTATTTAATACTTTAAATCTTTAAAGCTATTTCGAATAATAATGCTGATTTTTTGGTGAGAAATCATGTTAATGGTATTTAACATTCTATGGCTGAGAATACGGTTGCAAGGATTTAATTTAAAAAAAAATTAATCCACAATTTCTTGTCAAATTTTTATTAATGCAATTATACGAGTGAACGTTAAAAAGCAAATAGATTACTATTGTTAAGGTGAGCTTTAAAGTAAAAATACTTTGACAAACAATTTTACGCAATTTTAAACGTCATACATCACGTACTATTTACATTGTAAATCTGTGACTTTCCCGTAATTGGTAAGAATTATTTAGCTGTATAAAGCAAATACTTATTACATAACTCCAACCCTATTTGTCATTTACATTGTTGTGGCATACTTTTTATCTCTCTATTCGCTCACTCGTACGTTGGCTCGATTCATGACTCTATTCTATTAATTTGAACATCATTGCCCAATCATTTTTACGAGCATTGTCCGTAAATTTGTTCGACATTATTAAATTTGACACTATTGAACTACAATTTAAATAATTCGTCTGTATCTATGAATTATCTTCTATAAACTTATTTGGACATTGAATTTCTATTGAAACAGTAATAATGATCAGGAAAAATTTTCGCCCGTACTTTCATATTAAATTGTCGGTACAACGAATTACACAAAGAATTCTATAAATAATCGGTTATTAAAATTAAGATCTGAGGAGGGAATTTTTTTTTCTTTCAATTCCTTTATAATGGAGTATGAAAACTAATGACAAACATTGCACATCTACGGGACATTTTTTAATTTTTAATTTTGGCAATGAACGCAGAACAAAATGGAAAGAAAATAATCAGAGAAAGGCAAGTTTTGAAGATTTTGAAGATTTTCAAACTATTATTACCAATACAGAAGTCACTTGGCAACTTTGAGAATCTTTTTAGTAAGCAAGTTTGCAATTTTACAAATTCGGACGTTAAGAAACGGCATTTTACTCAAGTAAAATGACACTTCCAAAAGAATGTAAACGAAGAATGAAATGTGCATTTGCTCATTCGTTATAATAAAAATAAAATTGCAGTTTTGCTGTTTCACCGACACTCTCTTTCACAAAGGCAAACATGAAAAGTCAAATTATTCACACTATTTGCTTACTACATCTTGTTATTAAATGTAAAAGTTTGTATAGACAATTAGATTGTTCTACATGTTCGGATTATGTTATAAACCCGATCGATATCTTTCAAAAGATCGACATGGAGCTCCTACGTTGAATTTATCTATTAATTTATCTACTTCCGGAATCATCCTTTTCTACCTTTTCAAAATACCATGGCCAAAGAAAGTTTTGCAAAGATATCAAGTTTTGGAAAGTTTCTCTTTTCTTCTCGTGCCTTTGAATAGTAAAGATTAATTGAAAGAGCTTAAAATGGATTTATTGTACATTAAAGTAAGTATTGGCCTTGGCAATATTGTCAGCTAATGTATATTTAACTCATAATAAACGTCAGAATAAGGCTGAAAGTGGTTGGTAAATAATTTTCCTTAAACGTAGCTTAACAACATATGCAACATATCAGCAGCTTAAATAAACGACCAACTTTTTTATAATTCCATGCAACACAATACATTAGGCTGAAATAAAAATTTTCCATCAAACCTAATATCAGCCTGCCACGCTCCGCTTTCCCCTCCTCCCCGTAATCCCTTCGAAACTATAACTCTCCGAAAATTCAGAATTTTCAATTACTTATCTGCTCTCATCTCTTTTCCCGCTACTTCCGCCACCAGCCTCGCATATTTATCTTCCCCTCGCGCTATTTACCTCCGCCCCCCTCCACTCAAGGACTCGAAGGTATCCGAGAAGAGGGTCGCGCAAATACACTCGGACACGGAGAGGAACAGGGATCCGGAATCGCCCTCCCGTTCCTCCCGACGGAGCTCTTATTTCGATGCCTTAACATAAAAATTACAGGCTGTTGTATAATTTTAATTTACATTTCCGCTTCCAGCCCTTTCTCGTGAACTAGTTTTCGGATGTTTGGGCTCGCGTTATTTCTCTTGCAAATGAAAGCCGGAAAATGAGGCACTCCGGATATTTCTTTCTTAAGAAAGAGGTCTTGCGCCCTTATCAAAGAGCCCTTAATGCCTTTATTTAATTCAGTTGCGGATTTTATAATCTCTCATTCTAAAAGTTTAATAACCATTAGAATTGTGACTTTGTGCCGCCATTATTTCACATTTATTACGCGACGCGCCAATTTATTGCTTTTGATTTTCCGTAAGGATTTCATTATTCTAGGGCAAAATAATATTCATTACGAAACTCTGCATTACTTTTACATTCACTACACTATTTACCGATTCGAAGGGTAATAAGGCGAATAATCGATAACAGATAGAAATAAATGTATTATCCTTTTCTAAGCGCCACCCAATAGATTATTAAAATTGATTTTTTTTTCAATCTCTATGAATTACTTAATTTATTTAAACTACATAAACCTTTTCTTTTGTTTATCTTTTTGTGGTTTTGCGTTTTTGTGTTTTTGTGTTTTTGTGCTTTTGTTTTTTTGTGTTTTTGGTGTTTTTGTGTTTTTGTGTTTTTGTGTTTTTGTGTTTTTTTTTTTCATTTAAGAGCACGTAGCCTAGTACAAACTTTGCGAGCATTAACTTCTTATATCTGTATATGCGGGGGCTTTTGCCGGTAGAGTAATTATACATAAAGTGAGCTAAAGCTGTATTCGCAGGTAACAAGACGCATCGCACGTCACATCGTGGCTTTGCCCACAAGTTCCAGCATCATTTCTCTTTTTACGTTACGCTGCTTAAGGTTAAGCAAATTTACAGTGGACAGTCATCTATATTTTACATATGCAGAGTGTATTGCTCTGAAAAAGCAGGGAATTGTGCTACGTTACTTGGCCGGGTGTGTTTGTGCTGTTTAATTAATGTCACATCTTGATCTTATTATGTGAAATGTTATTAATAATTACTTGAGGGCTTATGGCGATGGTGTAGTTGGAAAACTATTTGACAGGTATAGATTTTGCTGCTCGACGTATTCATTCGCCGCTTGAAATGGCAAGAGACACCGTCACCTCCAACTCGTCTTGTTTTCACTCTATTGGTTAGACTTATTGTCATTGTTATTATTTGTAAAGCAAACGCCTGGAATAGCTTCGATCGGATTTCTCGATGGTTTTGTTGGGGAAAGGAGTTTCCAAGAGCTTTCGGTTACAATTTTGATTGCCCTCGAGAGTTGGACGATTGGCAAGATTTGATGGGGAAGTTTGTGTCGAGAGCCGAAATAAGTAGATGCGCGAGATGAAAAATAGGAACGCAACTGCAGATTTCAAATATATACAATTATTCCTACTAATGCTCTATTACAAAAAGACGGGGACACTCGTGCACAAGGATCAAAGATCTAAAATTCAAGTATTTGTAAAGTGTTTATATAGGTGCAATGTCAATACATTTGTAAAGAAACTCTTTCTTCGCAGCTTTCAAATAAGGTTAAAAGTACTTATGAAAATTGGCAAATAAATCATAGATGTATAATTGATTCATAATTTTACTATTTGCTAAAGATAGGCACAATTCTTTGAATGTGGACACGCTCGAAATATTATTTCAAGCGGGCCAAAAAGAAGAAAAAAATAGTAACAATATTACTAACACGATGAAATTTGCTGAATATTTGAATGCACTCCACAATTACAGAAACCTTATTACGATTGTCCAAAAGATAAGTTAATGCATAATTTATAGCGCAAACAATACTAAATCCATCATAGTGAAATGACATTAAACCAGACCAAGTGTTTCGGAGCACATAAAGCTAAGTATGAAAATTAGAAAAATTGCGTACAAATCTAATGAAAATCCGTATCCCAAGTAATCACTCCATCAGAATTCGATTGACTACATCTGCAACTCGAACTGCCGCGAATGTCGAGTATGCCAGAGCCGTACTCTGGAATAATTAATTAAGCTTTAATAAAAAGGAAGAAAAGAGAAGAAGAGAAAATAGCTCCATTCACAATACTCGAATGTTATGAAAATAAAATCACTATGACCGGGGAATGAATGGAAACTTCGTTAGATCGGAGATTATAGTTTGCGAGGATTTCCCATCCTCACCCCCATAAACTAATTGAAAAGTGTCTATTACTTTTAATTGCAACCTGACCAGCTCACCTAAACTCTCCTTGACGCATCAGTTTTTTCTGACCTTTTATGCATTTCAAAGGACTCGCACTTACGGAAAACCCTATATATAATTTTGAATTTACAAATAATCTCACGGCTTAGAGGGCAGATATATGTTCCGCATTATCTCCTCAACCTCTTTCAACCCAAATTATGACAAACCACCACTAATGAGAATCTTTCCCTATTCTAGACCTCATGCTACATATATTCTTGTCGACAGCTATTTTGTTTTGTTCTCCACCTTTTTTACACTTTAGCTCTTCTTTCTCGTTATTATTTTTCATTAGAGAAGCTTGATGTGCTTGTCCTTGCGCTCGTGAACTCCTCTACGTAATGACGAATAAGCTTATTAATATCTAACATTAATAGTGCCAATGGGGATATTTTATTACTTTATTATATGGGTAACGATTAATCTAATATGAATACAAATATATAATAATGATGCAGTCTGTATAAAATTACAAGCTTCACGTGTTTACTTTCACGTGCATTAGCGGGGCAGCTTTAAAATGTAAAATACCTCATTATTTTTAATAAGCCGAGCTCTGCTATTCATGCTTAAAGTTAATGTTTAATGTTTTAATCCGTGCAATTATTTCTACTGAATTGCATGGGTTTCAAATAATATTTTCAATGATATTTCAAGTTTTTAATACTTATGAAATTGAAACTGAACTTGACAAAATAATTGAAATTGCCTCGGGGATATGTTTTCTATAGAGGCATACGCAGCTATTGCATTTAAATCGTTTATTATGTAATGAACTGTTAAGATTAACTTTATGTAAAATGATATTTAACCAAATCGAAAGAATATAATGTTATTTGAGGAACAAGTGAATAAATGTAAAGCCGTCACTTTTATTAAGAAACACTCGGATATCAGCTGTGAGGTGGTGAATATTTTGCGTTTATTTAATTTTTGGCAAGCAGATGAATAGTGGGAAAGGAAATATTGTTGTCCCAATATAATAATAGCATTGATGGTTAATAGTTAATAGATTGTAAAAGACCTTTGACACTGCCACGAGGGAAATAATAGCGCGTATAAGTTTCTAGTACACGACAAAAATTCGATCAAATACTTTATGATATAATTCGACAGCGGACATAACGGAAATAATTACCATTCTCAGTGACAATGCAAACCGCTCGAAAATGCACTCGTAATATTCTATTATCGGCGGAACACAAAAATCAATTGGGCAGTTATTGAATTTCTGACTAAAGGCGGCTCGTGTATTATGCAATTGATTAATCGAATGACGATTATTTGCCGATAATTTCACATTTGGTTTGCACATTCTAGACACTAAGCAGTAATCGCGTAATTGAAATCGGCCGGCCGCACAAGCAACACACCACTTCCTTACTCGACGTAAATGCGAGCGGGAAAATGCAGGGGCGATCCGTACTTTTTGACGTGGAGCTTCGCTGCTGGCCATCCCGGCGCAAGAAGCGCGACGAAGAAAACGCGAGTGAAGCTATCGATTGGCCGGGACTCGAAACTTGCGCACTCAATGGGAAAAAGTTCGGTAAAAAGGCCGAGAGGCAAAAGACCGGCACCGGCTCCCTCTATTCATCTCCCGCGAGCTCATCGTGTTGTACCGCGCGTTAGCAATCCCGTCACGAGAGCCTCTAATTACGAAGAAACAGATACACTCGGAAAGCTGCAACCTACGTATCGCGCACTCCCAGTGGGCGGGACAGAGAGAGACAGGGAGAGAGATGCTCGCGCTTAACGCACGAGTCCCGGCGGTGCGGCGCTCGCGACCGATCGATGAATATCAATTAATTATCGAAATAGTCGGCGGCACGAGTGCGGTAATAATGATCACGGCCACGCATTTGCACACTATGCCGCCATTTGCGCGTTGCAGCCTCACGCTTGCAAATATGCTGCCCAATTTTACTAATTAGTGTGGGGGCCGGAGCCCGAGCACATACACGCCGTCCTCGCTCGTTCTGACCTCGCGCGATATATTTGCCTCCTTCTTCGTGCATAAGAGGGATATTCTGGACGTATGGGAGTTTATTTCCTCGCCCCATAAACCACTCGAATGAGAATTCTGCGCGAGATGATGGTTTGTTTTGCATTTAATAGAGACGCGGCGATGGTAATTTTTTCGAGCTCGGCACTGTCCATTGGGACCCCGTGGCTGTTGTCGTGGATGTTTATAGTTTTGCTAATTAAAAGCAGTTATCCGAATGACACGAAGAGTTGGCGATATTTTTATTGAGCGGGCAATTAGCAATGTTTGTTTCCCTTTCGTTTATTGTATTTCTGGAACTTTGGTGACTTTAGTGACTTTAGTGCAGTCGTATAAAGCAGTCTTAAAATTGCTGAATTTGAAGCGAAAGAATACGAAGCACGTAATTTTCGGATTCGATAATTTATAAATGCAAAAGTTCGTTGCCTGTCTTGTGTACAAGTTTTTGAAAAAATTTTCACGATACACATCTATAAAGAAGAATGTATAGAAAAAAAATTATTCATCAATTGTCAAATTGTGGATTTCCAGAGCAAAAACAAAGATCTCAAAAATGTTTTACATTGCAGAAGTCATATATATATATATATATATATATTTGTATTATATTTTTAATGCATATCAATCAGGTGATGTCATGAACAATAAATGAAAATACATATCCGTATTTATTTACATTTTAATAAAATTAATTTTCGCAAAAATTTGTTTTCACGAAAAACAACTACCGCGATATTTTAATTACACTTCATTATAATAATAAAATCCAGAAATAAAATTTTTTACATTATATAAATTTTCATTATACAAATTCCTTGCAAAGAAAAAACAATAAATTTAATTAAGAATAACATTTTTATCTCTCTTTAAATCTTACTATGAAAATTAATTAAAGTTTATTTGTTAAGAGCAGAGTCATGGCAAAGATATAAATTTGAGCTGACATTTATTAAAAAATAAATTTTTAATAAATATAAAATATTTATTTAATAACAATAATAAAACAACAATCATGCAACAATGATAACCAATGATGAGTTTAAAAACAGGAAATTTTCCGGTTTTTTTTTTTTTCTTTTGAATCATTATCAATATTTTTATAAGTATTCTGGTTAAAAAATGTAATTACAAAATATAAAATCTAAAAGGCTCGATAAGAACAAATACATTATTTCGGCGATTTTTCCTTAATATTTTACTGAAATTGCATTTGCATCAATCGAGCAATTTCATTTATGAAAACATAAAGAATATCAAGTCCTTTTATACGTGATTAATATGGGAATTAATAATATTACAGGAAATGTCTAAAATTCCTGCCAAAATAAAAATTGAAAATTTTAATATCAATTATTTGTAACGTATATTACACAGAAGTAGAGCAGTGTGGATTGTTTCACTTAAATTGTCTTAACTGGAACAATCGTAAGTCGGTAAAATTTGTAATTCAATTATAATTGGGCAGTATACCAACTTTATAACAAAGTAATTGTCTCTTAAAAGTATGATTAAATATGGTCGTAGACGAGGATACGCTCACATTATATAACATTCAATATTATTTGAATTTATTGAAAAATTGATAAGATTTTTATTGGAATATAAGAGTAAAATAAGTAATAAAAATTATGACAGCCTTACTTTACCCCCAATAACTTTCTCAAGTTTCAAATATCCTACTATAATACAGAAATGACTCTTTTATGCAAAATTTATTTTATAAATTGTGTCAACATCGCAATATTGATTTTCTTTTCAAAGAATCAACTTAGTCCCTAAGGAATATCGCTACTGTAGGGATAAATAAATATGGCTCAGACAATGTACCCCATCTCTCTTAATATTCTGATAAAATTGATACTTGCATGTTCTACATGCACCTACAAATGTTTAATAATATTAAATCACTTTCCACGAAGTCCGCTATTTTTGTCAAATTTTCGTCCTACTTTTATTTTGGAAAGAATTACTTGTCTCGGCAATTATTAATCATCCGCGTAAATTGAATCGAACCTATTCACAGCTGCTTAATTATGAGGATAAAAACGAAAAAAAAAACAGCTTGATATTTATGGTAGTGAAAGGAGGTTAAGGAAAAATTTATCTAAGCGTTAATTATTTTAACTGCTTGAATCACGTGAATTCCATGTATTTTTCTTGGCTCCCATCCGTTCTGCAATGGCATCGTTAATGTCATTTTCACGAATTCGCCTTCAGTGAATTCGCTACACGAGTGCCTTAAACTTCTAAACTTTTGAGAATTGAGATAAAAAAGAGATTTAAAAGAGAAACAGAGAGAGAGAGAGAGAGAGCATGGTAAAGAACTGTGATACAATAAAGCTAATCCAGATTTGATATAATACCGTAAAAATTGATAGAGGACTATAAAGTATTAATAGTGAGTACATTATTATTTTTTTGAAGCTTTTGTACGTTCGGGTATTGACATAAAATTTAGACAGAACATAAAAATAGAGCACTTATATATATACATATATATACATATGAGAGAGCATAATTTGTTTTTCTTAGTAAACCCTTAAATATCTATGTTTATGGGAAAATGGTTTATTGCTTTCATATTGAATGACGATAAAGCTACAAAATATTTTGAGCATCAAGTTTTTTTTATAAATAAATGTATCAGTATTAAATAAACTAAAGCCCCTTCATTTAGACAATGCTAAGTAAATACAATGGAAACATTTGTCTTTCGTCTTTTAAAATGCATAAAGTGTCGTTAAATAACAAAGATGTAACAAAGATGTAAATTGGTATGTGTACTACGTATTTGCTACGATTCACACTACAATAATTTTATACGCCAGGAAGTGTTTGTACGTGTATTATTTGTTCACTAAGTAAAACGGCTGTGAAAATGCGTGTACCAAAGAACGTGCAAATACATCTATCGAGACTCTTTTCCATTTCGTAAATAATCTAGTTACATATGGAATATTGTAGTGCGTGCTATTTTTATTATTTTTGAGTAACTAAAAATGCTCGTCATGAATCATCATACTGTCTGTAGGAACGAAGCATAATGCGCGCGTACATCGGAATGACATCAAATTCATTGGAAATAATAAATTTTCTGAATTTACCGATCATATCCAAGGATCAATGTTGGCTTTTTGGCACAAATTTCATTTACGAGAAATAATAGCTTTTAATTTACATCCACATATTTGACGTGAAATGGATTATTTAACAAAAATTTTAGGTATTATAAAAGTTTGACCATTAACTCCTTTGACAACATTGAATTTTGAAGTAAAAATATAAACATAATATTGCATAATTTACCTATTTATAATAGTCACGTATATATTTTGCGATGTATTTATAGTATTTTAGAATTATTTGATGATAACTCGGGACTTGTATTACATAAGGGCTTTGAGTTTTATAATAATTTACCTCTACATACAAATGTTAATGCAATTCATAATTGTATTTAACTTTTTCGGAATTATTTTTGAAATGCATATACAAGCGTGTGCATGAGTGTGTATATACGTCCATTATGTATAGGGAGCAATATATGAAGCAAAATGATTCTCGTTCTCCCATACAACAAAAATATGGTAATAAACCAACTGTATTTTTACATTTATTGCTATTTATGAAAAAAAAAATATATATATATATATACATATATATATATATGGTGTAAAAATGGCAAACAAAAAAGAGATAAAAATCGTAGAGTAAATATTTATGAAAATATTTTTTGCTCCTAAAGACTTTTTCCTTTTTTTCGCTTCTACATTATTCGTGTTTTTATGTATTAAATTCTACTTTGAAATATTTTTACTAGATTTTGTCGATCCACGTGGGAAAAGGCGTTACTGTCACTTTATTGAGTTCCCGATAATATTATTGAAAGTATGGAAAGTCTTGTAATCAAGTGTCTTGGAAGCTGCCGATTTATATATGACGAAGTCTTTTCTATTAATTTTCTCCATGGCTTTTACGAATTTGTTCGAGAAATTCATTAATTTCTTTACTTTATTGATACTTAAGATTGTAAATTTTTACATCTCGTAAGTTGACACTGATAATTCACAAGGCGAGACTTTAAAAACTTTCATCGATCATTAATGTTTAAATGTGAATACGTTTATGTTGCCCACTGTGTAGTATCTCTTGCAGATTGATGCAACAATTTGCAATCACATTCAATAAATAAGAAGACAAATTAAATTGCCAACTATCGATGCTTAAAGAAAGCAACTCTCACCCTTTGACCAACACAATATTTCATGCTAAATCTGCATTTTTTCCTTAGGTGTCTCTCGTACATATAATCTCGAAAACTTTATATACGAAGTCCTACAGTTACATTATTCCTGAAAGCTTTTATGTACAAATAGCGCGCCAGCTTTGTCTACCTTTAGCGGCCAAACTTGGGCACAGAAATATTTAAAAACATTATGAAGCTTAGTAAAAGCCGTAGCTCCATTCGTTTTAATTTATAAAGTAATCGAGGAAGCGCTATCTATCGTCCCTGAAAACTTGTTGAATGAAATAAAAGAGCCTTTAATCGAAGACTAATAAATTCCATTTATCAAAATGTCTTCTCGCCTTGATTTTTTTTCTTCTGTCGAGTGGAGAGATCTTTGTAAAAAAAGAAAAGAACAGAAAAGAAAACGGAAGTAAAACTAGCGGAGAAAAAGCGATCAGCAGCGATATTATAGAAGTAGGAACGGAAACTTTTACCTAAAGGAAGCACCATTCATCTCCCTTTCGTCTTTCCAGGGCTGCGTTCTTTTCAAATTTCCAATCGATCATCTTCTCCTCTCTTTTCAGCCGCCTGTTTTCAAACACCTCTCGACCAGTGCACCTAATGCCCGACGATTTTTCTCCCAATAAACATCGTAATAAAGCGCCGCCTGTAAAGTAAAGTTAAGTAACAGTTCCGTGCCACAAGTTGCCAACGCTCCTGAAGCCGCAACCTGAAGGAGAAGTGCGCGCGAGCTGATTGAACGGGGCCGAGAAGAAAGGGGAGAACAAGGAAAACAATATTCAGCATTGGGTAGTGCCAAAGTAAATTGTAACAGGATGCGAGCTTACGCTTACAGAGCCAAATCTCTCGAGGCACAAGAGCTGCGCAACATCCACATTTACCAAATCGTCGAGCCATCATCCAATAACCCAAGCACAAGATTTACCTAACGATCCAAACATCCGGTGCTCCATCCACCGCTCCTCCCCCATCGACTCTCGATCATCGCCTACCTAGATATCGCCCAAGGATTCCTCCCTCCACTCACCATCCCCCCTCAATCTCCGTGCCATACGCCTTCTCCTCCTCCTCCACCGCCACCACCACGACCCCCGACCCCAAAATACCGGCAATGTCCTTGGCCGCTCGGCGCCCTGACCTAGGGAGGAGGCATCGTCGCAACTAGTGCCACTGGCAGGGACCGGCGAAGACTCGGCCCCTGGCGACCGAATCCCTGGCCTCGGGGGTGCGAGGCTGCTAGGCTTCCGAGGGCGAGAGTCATCGGCCGCCTCAGTAATGAGCCGAGTGTGGGGTCGTAGGGGCCGCGCAGTTGAGCTCAAAGCGTATAAATGTGCGCCATGTACTATTACGCCAGCAAGCTGACTGCGGCGGCCCTGAGCGGGGTGGCCTCCTCCTCCACCACCTCCTCCTCGACCACCTCGTCAACGACTGCGGGTGGCAGCGGCGGTGATGCCCAGGGCGCTGGGCCCGTCTGCCGCTGCCACGAGAAGCAAAGACAGCAGCAGCAACAGAAAACTCAACTCGCCTCGCCGAGCTCCTCCGCGGCACTCGGCAAACCGCCTCAACAGCAGCCCCCCAAGATCCCCTCGCCCCATCATTACACCAGGCTCCTACCACAGCAGCACCATCCCAGCAGGCACAAAGCACAGGCGCTGCCCAAGCCCACTCACCAGCAGCAGAAGGCTCAGGGCACCCCGGAGCACGTGCTCGTCAATGTCGAGAATGTCAGGGCGAACAACAGCCATCATCGTGCCCGTAGCAAAGTCAATAAGGTGAGTCGAGCCCTCGCTGACACTCGCTTGCCCTCCTCCTCCTCCTCCTACCTTTTCTCAGCTTCGGGGGCAACGAGCCCACTGCCTATTAAAAAGGCTTTTGGCCTGTGAAATTAAAATATTGTTAATGAGTGCATTGAGGAATTCGTGGGAACGCGAGTGTGGCCGTGTGGAATATTAAATAAGAGTTTATAAGAAGTGCGCAAGGTTAAAGATGATTTAGTGTAAATGTCGACAAAGCTCACGAGCATTGGCTAATGGCCGTCCAATTATTATTGACCATTGGTAATGGCCCGGGTGAGAAGGGGGACGCTGAAAATCGTATTTATTGAGCCGGGTCTTGTCGTTTTATTTTATTTACCGAGCATTCCCAACGACCGTTATGCAGCCGACGTTATCAGCAGGCCGCTCTTTACATGTGCATGTAACGCAAGCGACGATTACAAATAAATAATGGCTAAGCGTCTACCTCGCAATCGTGAAACTCCAGCTTGACGATCTAGAAATCTTTTAATCGCGCACTTTTATTTGCTCCGTTTAAGTGTCGGTCAATTAGGTTTAAGCAGCTCAACATTATTATCGTCTCCCATCGGAAAAACACATCTTACGGCAATGCCTGCAGCCAGCATCTACGAGCTACATTCTACATTTAAATTGATTTTTTAACGCATTGAATGATTTTTTTATTTTATTATGGAAAGACATTTGACATAGTCAAAACATAAGACATAGTTTGGATTTCTTTCAACTTGTAGGAAATCAGTATTTTCTGCACAATAATAATTGTTGTTATTGATGTCATCGTCGACGTCATCTACGTCGTCACCATTACCAATGTCGTTTTTATCATTACCATTAATGTTAGTCAAGCTTTTATTCATATTTACTTTTATTGCTATCTAAAAATGAAATGAAATAAAAAAATACCTTTTCTCGCAATTAAACCAACGCAGATATATCGTGTATATATATATATATATATAGACGAGTAGATGTGCGTGTACGTAATGCATATTGAAGTGAGTGCACTCGACGCACGCATGTGTGTACGCGCGGCTGCGCACGTGTGTGTTTTACATTGTAGTGTGCGCATGTTCGGCACGTGCATGATGATTTCGTTTTTCAGTCGATATAAAACGAACAGATCATTTAATTTAGAATTTATAATCGGTTAAAAATTTAGAACCTTCGATCCCGTCTTTATATTGATCATAAATTATAAATACTCCAATTAAAATACTTAATAATTTATAAAATTATTCTGCTACAAAGTTTATTTAATTACCTTTATAAGATATTAAAATGTATACTAGCTAATTATAAGTATAATTATAAGTATTGGATAATTCTCCTATTTTAATATTACTATTCCTATCATTATGCATTTTCATTATATTGATAATGAATTAAAGCAAACATAATGGAAAATTAAAATTGTCAGGTTTGTTTTAAAATAAAAGTCATGTCCTTTATAAATGAGTGGCCGTGCTTCGAAAATTTTCACCTTAAATTATTTATTATATCATATAATCTGATATAATAAATACTTAAATGCACATTAAATATTAGTACTTATATCATACACATCAATAACATTTCAATATAATATTATGTATAAAATTTTTAATTCAATTCTGCGTATATTTTATAAATTTCGTTTTCAAAAGAATGCAATATTTGTATTAAAAAAAGAAGCATTTTTTAATATTATTATTTTACATTTTATAAACAATATTTTTGAACGACTAAACCAGCTTATACATTAATAATCTTAATGTGAAAACTCTCTGATGTGAAAATGTTTTAAATCACTACTTAAACGATGAATAAAAATATTGCACAGTCGAACAGACTTATAATATGGCATTATTCGTCGTTACTTATTAAAATAAATAATTCATTTCAAAATTATTATGACGAGCTATTCCAATAGAAAGAATTTTATGATTAAAAACAGAAGGTTCTATTGAATTGAAAATTTGAAAATCTATCATAAATACAAATATTATTTAAAGCTCCTTATTATAATTATATATAATACTCGTATTAAAATAAGATTTCGGTGCACCATCTACCAAATAATTGTTTCAAAGACTCAATTGTTAATTCAATTATTATGGACCAAATTCAATTGGCCAAAGTCAAGTTACATTGGCATTTTCGTTGCTCCTTTAATTATGACTTGAATTATTTTTCTTCGAAAATGTTCGGTGTGCAGGAACTAATTGATATGGCTGCAGGAAAATAAATTAACAGTCCAACAGCCGAAAACTCTCACGTATTTTAATTAACGTGTATTCGATGGAATATATATGGGCATCTAAACGCATACGACCCCGCACCAACCAATTAACGATGTCTAGTAATTATGGCGCCACCTTTTTGCAGGTGCAAAATTTATATGCGCATATACGTATATGTGAATTTGCAATTTCCTTCCTCGATCAAATTGACTTTAGTCGAGTATTATGGAATAGAAATCATTAGAGCTGTAATTATTGACTAATATGTGATATATCGCGTATTTTCGCAAATTTCCCGTCGCACTAAACATAAATTTATATTCGCCATCAAGAATTATTTGTGAATTAGGCTTTAGCCTCCTTCCAACACGAATCCCAATCATTTCTAATACAACTTCCATTCCAATTCATATTCCAATAAAATGTCCAATCTGCCGATAAGGCACGGTAGATTATTAAATAACTGGGCTTTCGAATAAAGAGAAAACGCGATCGTACGTCGTTTCCCATACTAACATCTTAAAATGTTCGCGTCAATACGCCTGAGCAACAAACACACTACAAGCATGAATCCGATCTTAAATCCGTCCAACAATTTATTACAGTGGAAAGCATCTAGTTTCTTAGTGCGATCCCCATCGGTCTTGCCTTCTTTTTCCATCTCTCTTCTCGCGCAATCAATGTACGGCGCAGCGAAGAGGAGGTTGGCGGTGGGGGCGGTGGGGGCGGGGGCGGGGGAGGGTATAGGACGTACCAGTATCAACGAAAGCAACATTGAGAAGGAAATGTATCGAATTGAGTTTAAGTATATAACTACCGCCATTTCGTTCGCACAACAATGGCGTCTGAAATGTACAATGCCGGACTTTGTCGACAAGAAATTGTCGTGTTCTCTCTCAGCCTCCTTCTACCCTCTCAGTAGTACCAGTACAGTTCACCTCTGCCTCCTTTTCATACTACCGGCTCTTCCACTCTCTCTCTCTCTCTTAATCGGCATCATCGTTTACGCCCATTTACCGTTTAAGCTCAACGTCTTCTATACACGCATTGCCGAAGCTTTCCTGCTCGTTCACCGCAATTAATTGTATGAGCTATTTACAGCAATCAGTAGGACAAAGATATTTGATTAAATAAATCAATTTGCAGAATTTCACCACAAGCCTCAAGCACAAAGCTCGTTTAAACGCTATTTATATATTAATTGCTATTTAGCATTTCAAAGCGCCTAACAAAATAATAATCAATGTACTACAGAAGTTCGAGATCCTATGGAAGAATTAAAGGAACTCGCCTCCACAATAATTGACCAAATAAACTTTATTGACTTCTTATAATGATGTTTTAAAAATGTATCGAGCTTCTCTAATTCATGGTATTTAAATCGACAGTGAAAGATTTCGAAAGCAACATACGGAAATTGATAATTATGCGCTTGAAACGACGTAGGCAGAATTACATTAAAGATTAAGGACCAGCAAGCAAAGCAAGTACATGCATTTTCAATTTCATTAGATATTAAATATATCTCCCTTTCGAAGCTATTACAGCCCCTCCCCGCACGACTTAAAAAACCAACTTTTATCCCATTGAGCATCGCTTCCGTTGAGATTTAGAGGCAGGGGACTTAAGTGAATAGAGGAGAACATTGAATCGATAGGGACTCGCTAATGATATCACTGAAAGAAATATTCAACTCCAAAGGATTCTCACAATGAACAAAGGAATTGTCTCTTTGGCTTATAATCCCGTGTGAAATATCATTTTTTGCTTCCATTCCTTTTACTATCTTACAACATTAGCTCTCACGGCATAAGTTCATATGCTTTAAGAGGGAAAAATATTTCAATGACAATATAAAGTATGCGCATACTTGAGAATTTTTTTTTCCATTATTTGCCAGCTTTATTACCTCTTTAAATTAGTTTGACTTTTTACACTGTAAACTCTCGCGTCTCATTGTTGTGCTAAATTCGATCGAGATTGAGCTGCAAGCTCAATAGAATCGGAAAAATTAAAGTTCTTACCCTTCAGCCAATCCATGAATCGCTATTTATCAAACGCAATTTAGGTAATTGCTATCAATTGTCGCTCGGCTAAAGGTAAATTCTTCGATAATAAATACACGCATCGGCATCTCAGCGCCCTTTATTCATTAAAAGAAAAATTAGAATTATTTATAACAAGTTCGACCAAACATTTTAGTTCGATGTGATCCAAATTGCGCAGCGTTGATTTAATCTCGTGAGAGGTGAATAAATCGAAGGACGAATAGAATTGTAAAATTTATCTACTCGCTCGTCTTTTCACGCCGCCGCGAGGTAAAACTCTATAGAGGAGTTGAGAACTTCTAGTTACCTACTGGCGACTCCTTTGTTACAATTTCCAGTCAAAAATAAAAGCTCGTGCAATCGAAAGTACAAATGGGAGCATTGCCAGTCTGTCAATATTCCATGCTACGTGAAATCAAATAAGTGTAACAAAAAAAATTCGTCCCCCCCCGCCGCCGCCCAGATAATATGCCCTATCGTTGACCGACATTGACCGACACTTCTTATCGCGATTAATTCCAAGCGGAACGACAACTGTTTACGCCCCGCCTCCCATAGATCCTATGGTTTATCAACCGCAATATCACTACATCGGCGTTGTCGAGGACCGCCGACTTTTTCCAATACGCGAGATAAGGGGGCCGAGGCAACGCCCCGACACACACACACACCAACGACTCTTTAGCGACTCGCATGCCGCTCAATAGGAGTTTTTCGAGCACATTTTCCATTTCCAATCAAGCTGTAATTAAGCCTCGTTCAGGCCGGAAATATCCAATGAGGATTTTAAGGGCGCAGAGTCGTCGCCGATTAATTTCGTTCCACACGACTCCGTGTAGGAGGCGCACGCAAGTCTTCCTTTGCCTTTGACCTACCGAGAGTGACAATAGCTCAGGGGAGTCCTCTCGCTCCTCTCCCTCCCTCTCCTTCGTCAGATCCTGGAAGCTTCCGCTCCTCTGCCCCCGTGCTAACTAACTTAACAATGCCAACTAATTAAAGATTCATTATTCCGTCGGTGACGCTGTAATCCACGAGCCCTACAGACTCTGCTTGCTCCCAGTCTACTTTTGCCTCTCGCTCTTCCCCTCAGCGACGATTGTCCTTTTCGCTCTTCAACGTTAGATGAAGAGGCGAGGATTGACGGATAAATATGAAAAGGACGCGAAGTGAAACATCCCATAATTAAATAAGCAATGGCGAGATAAGAGACAGGGAGAAAATATTGTAACAGAAAATTATAAAATTATGTTGTTTTAATTACAATGACGAATGCGTATGAAAGCAAACTGACTTGCTTATTTGTTTTCCAACGTCAGTGCGAGATTAAATCTTGCAATTTTTTAAAAATGCAGTCCTATAAACTACCAGCTTTTACAGTAATTTTCTTAACCCCATTATCAGCTGATTAAAAATTGTCTCATTAAATAATCGTAATTCCATATTTAGTCGGCAGAATCGGTGAATTGCAATTGATTTTACACGATAGGAATGAATATTAATATTTCGTATACATATTTTATTGTGAAATTAATTTAGTATTATTGATAGAGAAATAGCCTAATGCCCTATGGAAATTACCGATTGTTTCAGCAATATTTTTTCTTATCTTTTCCTTTCTAATTGTTATTTATTTGTTCTTTTGAGCATTTGTGCGCAACTAAACGTGCGTTTTTTAAGAATACGAAATTCGTTCGTTATCATTCTTATGTTTATTTGATATCATTTTAAATGTTCATTTCATAAAGTATGCGATTTGCATCATACGTGAGTAATATTTCTATCTTATTCTATATATATATCAAATATCTATATATATATATATATTAAATCCAACTATTATTAAGTTACTTGTTTATCGCAAAAGTTGCATCATTCACGTGTATATTTTCTTTACATTTCAGGTGAGTTGACAATCATGAGATCTATTATTTCTGAATATTGGAACCATAAAAGGATTCTGTAAGTACTAGAAAAATAGCGACACAATAAAAAGATCTCATCCTGAATGGAGTGGCTTTTAGGAAAATTTTAGCAAACAAGCTAGCATTACCAACTCGAAGCTTCCTTATTAAACGCACAAACGTCTAGGCTCTTGATGCCCATATTTTCCCTTTTGTTTAGGGCCTTTTAAACTAACGTTGAGCTTTCGATCCAATATAAATGAAGCCATCGACACGGTTGGCATATGCTTCGTCGACATTGGCTGAGGCCACTTGACGAGCTCCGGCAAAAGCACCAACGTTTCGCATAAAAGCTCGCATAAATCATCGCGAGCAATGTTTTAACGCGCCAGCAAAGGATCGCCTATTTGGGCACAATATTTGACACCGAGAATCGGCCGGGGTTGGATGCTCGATCGAGCCGGTGCTCTCTCACTCCTTCGCTTTCGGTTGAACGAAAGTATATCGATCGCAGGCCTCCTCTTCGACGAACTTACCTCAGCTCGGGTCTTGGAGGCGAGGAGGGCAGAGAGAGGCCGAGAATTCGAGTGCCCATCTCGGCGAAATAAATAGGAAGGATAGTCGAGGGCGATTAGCATACGGCTTGGATAAAACTGCGTCACTCCGGGAATCCCATTCATCCATCGAGGCGAATCTCCTTGGCTCGCTTCATTTATCTTTCGATAACGATGTGGTCTCCGCGCGACGACCAGCCACTCCTGCCCAATGGATATTTCACTTAAGCCGAAGTATGTGGAAGGCCGGGATGGAAGCTTTTCCGGCAAGTCACGGCATTTGATGAAAAATCCTGGACGATGAAATAATGCCCTCGTGTGTGTGTGTGTATGGCTTGTTTCCCCCCACCTCCCACGCCCCCACGCCCCTCGCCGCTTCGCCTTTATGTGACTTTAATTTTTAAATTATGCCTGCAAGGGAGTGGTTTATTATTGGTGGTTTTTTTTTTGCGAATATCCAGCCTCTTGAGTGGTTGGAGTTGGGGTCGAAGGTCGATCGACCTCGGCGAGAGGAGGCTTTGCATTTATAAGTTTTAGCCATAATTATCGTAATGGATGGAATTGCCTCGGTGGGATTCGTGCACTGGACGGGAGGTATGAGCTTACTTTTAGGCTAATGTTTGCCCTTGCTCTCGCCCCTCGTCATTTATTAAATATATTTGCTTTAGTATAATAAACGAGTCATGACTATCATGTATATATACATATAAATGATTACTATAGAATACAGAAGCAATAGCGTTGAAGCTAAAATGATAAAACATTGCGTATAATGCGCGTAAAAATGAGGACAGTTGAGTCTTGTGGCTTAACTCGAGGTTAAATACTTTGAACAAGTTCAGAATAATTATACTTTTAAATTGGAGGAATTGCCTGTTCTCCAAATCGGTGTAAATTTCAAAGACGAGCCTTCGAAGAACAAAATCCTTATTCACTGTCATAATATGTATTTTACACTAAAATATTGAAGGAGTTCCTGCAAAACTCCTCGAGTATATTTAAAAAATCTTCCCAATTCTAAATCATTAATGCCCCGACTGAAGATTTAATAAAACAACTTTTACTTAACGCCTTGCACGCGTTAAAAAATTATATATATATATATATATAGAGAGAGAGAGAGAGAGATGAACGTCGAAGAAAGCAGTAAATAACTAGCAAGTTGACAATGACCACTCTTTTCCTCCCATCGACCAAATTATAATTCTAGTGTAATAAGCTCGAGAGGATTTACTCTTACCTCGTTTCTCCTTTCGTGCACATGTTATATAATATAGGGAAAATGGAAGAAAAGCCGATCCCACGACTGCTGCTGCTGAATGGCACGATTAACGCGCAAAATATGTGGCCGATGGATTTGCATAAAGGATCTTTATTTCCCGGGGAAAGGCCGCCGGACCCCCCAAACGGCGAAATCCACGAACTGCGCACACGACCATCGGATCCGTACGTGTCTCCGCGACTCCCACGATCTTAACTCTCAGTCGCCTTTTCTCTCTCTCTCTCGCACGCTCGCCCTCCATCCCATCCCGTGAACCTCTTAGCGCCCGCCTCGGGGCGTCGCTCTTTTGCGCCTCGTTTCGATCGCAGTCCTCTTTTGCATTCGCCGTGTCCGTGAGCGGCACGATTTTTCTCACGTTCTCAGCGTCTTGGGGCTGGTCCCACCAATTTAACTTCAAACTGCATCTTCGCGGATGGCTTTGGCTCAAATTCCACTCTACGTACGCTAGACGAATGGCATCGAGTAGTCCATCCTAATGGCTCGGATCGATTAACATTTTACGCACTTGATGATCGAGAGCTCGAAATTTCATCCTAATTGGAATTACTAATTATTTTTCATTGATTTTCATATTAATTTTCAGCCACCTCGGCTATTATTTCGGACAGTTTTTAAACACTTTTACCTCTACGTACTCATATCTCCAAATTTACTGCTCGATAAATTTAATTTACGGTACAAAAACGTCCGCGTCTCGTATCAAATTCTAAATACAAATTTTTTGTTTTTTCAGCCTCAGCCATTGTAGAATCCTATAAAGTAAGCCGTTTTATATCGGCGGAATTCAAACGTAAAAGTTACAGCGTGTTGTAAATATTTATAACCCAGGTGGGCTAATAGTTAATATGGCTCGACCCTAAACCGACGATTCTCATTACTTTCGACCATCAATCTTTACATCCGCGAAATGACGCAACACCCTTGACTTGCTTGCCTTCGGTATCAACCGATTAATTCGGTCTCGCCTGCTTAAAATATTTCTCTAGCTTTGCCCACATTACCGCCTGCCACCCATTCTGACACATGTAACTTCGATGGCTGCCTGTCCGTGCAGCTTGTAATACAAAACACAGACTGCCTAGCCAGCAGTAATAGCAGCACTCGTGTGATTCATCAAAAGCATCTTAAGCACGGTTTCTTAGTCCTCGACCTCTTGCCCGATCTTTTACCCGCTGGTGCTCGTGCATTCAGGCCTGATTGGAAAAATATCGCCGCAGAGCCGCCAATAATACTCGATCGTGCACGTTTGTACGCCGAGCGATAAAATGTTACGTGCCTTGGCGATAATGGCATTGGCCTACACCAACATTATACATTACTTTTATACTAACGATCGGTTAGTTATACCAATGCCCCATTACTTGGCAAACATTATAGGTACGAAGATGTTGTATCTTTAGAGGCGCGGAGGTCATTTTGCGAAGACAGTTCTAGTTGCGAAAGAAGGTGAAATTGATATTAATAATTTCGGCATCGACATTTGCAGGCTTCTGGGTTAATTGAAAATCTGTTAAGTAGCCTGAAAAGGTAATATTGAATCAGTGCTCCGAAAGAGCTAGAATAAATATCGAATGTATGTAATATTTATTTAATTTATCATACCTTTAGCAAATGTTTACCTACTGCCGTAATTATTATACTTGTATAAACTTCGGCTCAATCCGTGAAAGTTTTAATTACCAATTTTCTACCTCTCAACATAATTGTCAAGATAAATGTATAAATAACGGGAACAAGCTTCTTTGAAATGAATACTGTGAATTGTGCGGATTTCATTTGATAATTAAAGTAATGTGGTTTTTGGCTGCGTTGCTTTCGAAAAATTAATGAAAATTCAGCTTCTTCGAAATAATAAAATTATACGAAATCTATAGGAAAATGTGTAATAAATATAGTTCCATTACCAAGTTAAAGGCATTTTGTGCAGCATTTACACACAATAATCGCCTCCATGGACTAGGTTAAACATATAAATAACTTTCTATGGAGTCTTTGCGGATATTGGAAAATAAATAACGCAATGGCATACTTCTTACCACCCACTCCTTTCAAAGTACTAATGCTTATTTGATGTTTACTAACCTCATCTTATAAACTACCTCTTCAATTAGCCATCGATAACTTTGGCAGTACGGAACAATAGATTTTTCATCGCCAAAAATGACAATCTTCAGTCCAGTAATGACAATTAATAATCATAATAATAAGATCGATTAAAAATTAAATTAAAATTAAAAAGCCCTTCAAAATATTTAAAGACATTGTTGCCATTTATATTATTATACTCTTATAAAGATTATAAAAATATAAGTGAAAGGAACAACGTTTCGTGAATAATTAAATAATCGATAAAATATCATGACATTAATTATTGATGACAGTCCACCGTATGTATTAAAATTAATTATTACGTGAAAAAATTTCAATTACATAGATGTGTATTTAAAATTAAATTCTCAGTATGTTCCAATAAAATAATTAATTTCTCAGGAAATTAAGGAGATACTCAGAAGGAAGCTAATTCCTTTTAAATAAGCGATACTTATTACGACATGAAATAAAATTTAATAATAAACATTTAACTCGAAGTCGTAATATTTCTTAATGAGTAAATAGCTTCAAAGTGAATATCCATTACATAACATAAAGTACGGGGGTGTATGTAATGGACTGAAATAAAATGAATTGTAAACTTAAGCATTATTTTGTAATATTCCTAAATTAAAGATATAAGATGAAAAATCTGATTGCACATAGGTTTTTTAATGCAATTATTTTTAATATAAAATTTAATGTAATTTATTATGGAAATACGTACAAAGTAATATTTCAATTTGCATATTTTAATTTGAGGCGTTTGTGAAAAAAATTAAGTTTCACTTTATTTTTTTCGAAATAATAGAAAAACGTATTTGCATGCCTCGATGTGGCAAAAGATTTGGGTCACAATCTTCGTGATTCTTGATCTCCACGATTTCTTCACTTAGCAGTCGAAGCGAAAGAAAAATCGAGGCCAATTCTCTACATTTTATAATTCGGAAACTAAACGATTAAAAAACATAGTACATTGTAGCTTGGAGCATTTTTTTTTTTTTTGTTTTCTCCTATTTACTAGGAAAAGCAGAGAGCAGCAGAGGAGCATTAAATTCCGAGTCTCTCGACGTAAAGAGAGTAGCAAAAGAATTACCGCATTTCTTTCTCACTTTAGTTACTTATCCATGCTCGCAAGGAACTGTTTTCATAATCAAGAGAATTAATCGACAGTAAGTGAATAATGAACAAAATTATTAATTATGCAAATTTTTATAATTTGCGATGAACTGCTTGTATGTGTAGGATGTAGGGGGGGGGGGGGAATAATTACTATAATCGTGCAGAGAATATATGTTTCATTCTATCTCAATTGAATTTTCGTCGATATTTGCATTCCACTAAGGTAAGCGTAGTTGTTTTAATTAACATGCATTTTTAAATGAAAATTTTATAAATGTTGTTAGCATCAATGTATAAATAATTTTAAAAAATTTCTAGAGCATATAATTTTCGTGGAAATATTTGAAAAAATGTCATTTATAAACATTCTCGATTAGGATGAAAATAAATTTCCTGCTCTCTTTTACTGCACTCCAAGTTTTATAATCACTAATACTTGTATAAATTTTCCGAAATTTGCGTATTAATTTATTAGCATAGAAACTGAATAGAGTAGAGCAACTGTGCTATTTGTTAAAATTTGTCAAATTACAATGGCTTGCTGTTAATACTGACGAAAATTTATTGTTAAAAACTATTCTCTAATACAAGCACACATTAGTTGACATTCCCACTTGTTATTCTCAATATTCTATTCAAAGTGCAGCAAAAAAAATCACAAAATTAAATCTAAAATAAATAGTGAAATTGGTTAAATACCAAATCAGATCATGCGACCATAGATGTACCAAATATCTTAAGTAAATACGATTTAAAGTGTCTATCGTGAGAGCCAATATTAGAATAGAAAAGGTGACACTTAACCTCAAAAATATTGTCAACGGAGAGTGAGTAACTTTGAAAAGTTTTATAATTTAACTACTCTATAAAGTTTATTTTGCCAAGTTCAGTATTAAGATGCTCTACGATAGCTTTTCACCAATTTATGAATTATTGCTAAAAGTTTCTTTAATAGAAAAGTAAAAGTACTCAAAAATATTACAAATTTGTAGGTGAGCAACAGAGACTTTCAATGACTTTCAACGAATTTATAAGTCAAAGATACCAAAGTCCACCAAATTGAAATCTATGAATCTATTATAGAAGACATTTAATAATGAAATTCATTTAATTTCCCTAATCTTTCCAACGATGAACGGACACCATTCTCTTTCGGTTTTTAAAGCCAAACATTTTCTTTTGCTTCTCTCATCAAAGATCAATTATATTGCAACTATAGTGAACATTATTAATTGTTAGTTGCAAAGTACTAAAGCTCCGAGGTAAGAAGTTTTTTAATATATACACCACGCATAATGATAATTAATTGAAATTATTGATATTCTAAGGATCCAATAATTAAAAAAATAGTAATATTTCATGCTATAAAATATCGATAAATAACAATTTAATAGGTAGGCTTTACGAACTTTTAATATAAAAAAAAAGAAATGACGAGAAAATTAATTATAAAGTGAATGCAAAATTTTCGTGTTAATCGGATTAAAGTGTTGTTATTATTAAATGCTTCCTCGCACATAAAAGCCTTTCGAAAGCCAAACATTACGATTAATCACATATGCATTTTTATTGGATTAAATAATAACGTTTGCATTCGCTATGCTAGTTACATTCAACATAGTTTCCATTAAGACTGCAAAAATAAGCAAAGAATACACACGGGATTATTCGAATGAATTTTTCTTCGTGGTAAAAAGATAGCTTAAGTAGTAGCCGAATTGGTGTGTTGGGAGCGAAAAGAAAACCGACAAAAGTAATAATATTAATAGCTCCGTAAGGAAATATTCGTCGATATTGGGCGGCGTTGAAAATCAATCTGGTAAAGGCGCGGGAAACTCCGACATAAAATTCGTTTGCAAAGTCGAATCACTTGCCATTATATTTATTCAAAGACTGCAATTCGACTAACCAAGCGACGAACAAACTGAAACTCAATACGAGAAGGAAATCGCATGTAGAGGTACGTCGCCTCCACTCTAGATCCCCATTCCCCTCCCGTAACTTGGCTAATTTGCAAACTCTCCTGTGTATGCTTACACCCTTTTTCCAAAGAGCGATATATTTCTGGGCGAAAGCAGCACTTTCGCTTGAAAAATAAATTGTCCGCCTTATTGGATGACTAGACTCTCTCTCTCCTCCTCCTCCTCCTCCTCCTCCTCCTCCTCCTCCTCCTCCTCCACCTCCTCCTCCTCCTGCTCCTCCCAAGTACTGCAATAAAATCTGTCTTTGTAGGCACGATCTTTTTAATTCCTTTACTCTCGATATACTACCAATGCCACCTACTTGTTTTGCATTTCACGACATTGTTATTGGCGTTGAAATAGATGAGGAAAGAGCGAGAGATTTTCTACTGGAATTGATGTTCCAAGTAAGAAAAAAAAACTACAGAGCTAATAATATGTTATGATACCAATCAAGTTACCGTATTATATTATATTATATTTCTATGTTATTTTGGCATTGCTCTAGTTTGTTATTTTTATTTACAATTTGCAAATAATTGAATTTATAATCAACTATATCAATGCTCTAATTGTTAAAAATACTAATGATCACATTACATAAAAAAACCAATATTATTGATTCAATACTTTTTACTACTGATATCATTTCTTACCATTTCTCGACTTTCGATATTGGTTTCTTTTTGCAGTGTCAAGTTTTCAATTGTCCGACTTTTCAATATTTTTTGATGCACCTAAATATAAGATATGAAATTGTATAAGCAACTTAAAAAAATTTCCTTACCTTCCAATTGCACTATAAAACTAATTTCTCTTAAATACAACGGTATTTTTAATTAATGCTTATAAATAAAATGAGTTATGTTAGTGTTTAGTTGCAGTGGTAAGTTGTTGTTTTAAATATGTACAAGTCCATTTTTGTTTATACGCATGTTTCAATCAATTTTATATCTGTTCATGGCATGTTTTCTCATTTCTCGGACGTTTGAGCACTTACTGGTAGGAAATTGACTTCTTTGGTTGTCATATTTTCTGTAACGTTCATGAAAGCGTTGATATATATATATATATATATATATAGTGCATATGAAAGACAGGCATATATAAGGGTTCATTACATCAAATTTATGAAACATTTGAGCTACAAAACATTGGTAAGATTTAGATAAGTTTATGCTTTGATTTTACGTACAATATTACATTCTAATACTTATTCTATGTTAAAATAAAACTGAACTTGTCTCTGTTATTTAAAGATTAATTTTTATATTTGGATTAATTTAATAAGGCTAAAATTATTATAAAAATGGAAGATCCACTAATATACTACGTAATTCAGTATATCTACCGAATTAAGAAAATTATATATTTTTTTATATGATATAACAATATACGATATAATTTTTTTTTTTAATTAATATTTAAAAAAAAAATTAAAATAACATATGAGCATTAAAATATATAGATATTCTAGATAGTACGATTTAACAAAAAAGTCTTTAAAGATGTTTTGACTTAAATATACAGAAATATTTATTAAATAAAGTAATATAAAATTCGTGTACATATGTCAAGAATTATATTTTGTATTATATTATTATATTACATATTTTATATTATTATTACTACATAATCTTATATTATATTTTATACTTAAGTATATCTCTGAATGTACATTAACTTTGAAATTATATTAATTTGTTATTTAACATAAAAAATAATAATTTACTTTATTAAAAAGGTAATTTATTCATTTTATTATGTAATGAAATTAAAAACTCTGAAGAAGAAGACTTTTTCGATAAAATAAATGAAGTTCTGAAAGATTCTCTCTATTTTGGTCTTTTAAATTATTTAATAAATTGACTCTGCTGTATTTACTTCTATTTAAAAACATTAATAATATTTTGAATGTTATGATTTGTATTATGATTTTTTATCAAATTAATTAATTGTAGAGGAGTAAAATCACGAGTAAATGAATTTAAATATAAAATAAAAATACATCAACTGAAAATAACATTTCCTACGTGTATGTAACGTACTCGCTGGATGAAATACCATTACAGCTGCAAAAAATTGGAAATTCGATTAGTGATCAGTCCATCAAGAAATGAAATTTTTGTACAAATACAGCAACGAATAAAATCAACTCATACACAGGTATCGCATTATCACGTGAAATAATTGAGAAAAAAGAATTAATCCTCTATATTTTTTTAATTCCTTTTTCGTAACTGTTTGATTTATGGTTTACATATATGTTTAAGGTCGAAATTTTTATTTACAAACTATATTATATATATATATAGGTATTGCATATATATTTAAATGTTCTTAGAGACTTTGTTGTGTTAAAACAATAATAATAATTATATCACATGCCGATTACTTGCTTTTAGATAAATGATTATTTATATTATTAGTAAATGATCAGCAAATAATTGCAAATATTAAAACCCAAGTTTTAATTGATAATTATACTATAATTATATTTATATAGGAAAAAAATCAACAATATTTTATTTTAAATCAAAGGAATTATTTATATTTAATATAGTATTTATAAAAATCTGTAAAATATTAAATAACAAAATATTAATAACAGATCAAAAGTAATAAGTAAATGAAAAAATAGAAGATCAAATTGACAGAAATAATTCACTTGTATTTTTTATTCCCGAGTATTAGTCGATCGAAATAATGTTAATACTATTGATAATGAGCGTAATCAATAGACACAAAGAAAAACTTTTGTATGTATATTATCAGAATAATTGATTAATTTATTTTTCTTATTATTTCGAACTATACTTCCAATTATAATCCTATTTAACATATAAATGATGATTTCAAGTTTCTATTACGTATACCAAAAGTAATATATTTTATTGTGAATTATACTATACAGGTCAGTTTAACTGTCAATTTAACGTCAATTCGAAATTAAATGTATTTTTGACTAAAAAAACAATATAAATTTGTTTTCATTTAAATCTCTTGTATCCTAATAATAATATATATATATATATATATATATATATATATATATATATATATATTTGTTTTTATATTGAGCATAGCGTGTAGTTATGCAGGAAAGATAAGTTGAAAAATATAAATTAATGTCTTGATAAGTCAGTAGCAAATGGAATATAAATTGAAAAGGAATTGATTAAATTAAACGTAGAATTGAGCCTAACGATTAATTTTTTATTTTTGTATAGAGAAACTTTATACATTAATATTGTTCTCAAAAAGAATATAATTTATAAATAATTATGCTTAAGTTCTTTAATTTTCATAAATTAATTTTATATATTTATGCTCATTGATTTGATAAATAAATAATTCATTTTCGAGTATGTTTAAATTGATGATTAACAACGAAATTGCGATACATTTTAATTTATTAATTCGAATTAATCGTTTGATGTTAGTGAATTAGCGCATCCGTGGATTTCGTATAGAACTAAATTGCAAATAATTTTATTTGTAATGGAAAACATCCGAGAAAATTGCAACTTCTTTGTCAAGAAAATATCTAAACTAAACAGTGATTTGACATTAACTAAATGATCGCATTGTTCCGTCCGATTTTAACGATTTTATCCGATATTAACGATATCTATTGAATTACTAATATCTTTTGAAAAAAGGAAATCATTAAATTATTCAAAAGGCATAGAAATAAAAATTAATTGTTAGAGTGGCGTGTACAGCATTAAAAATTTTATATAAAATTATTTAAGCGAAACTAATATGATTTCTAATAAATGTTATTACAATTAATAGAAATTTTTGAAACTAGTATCAAAAAAATAAAAAATAATATTTGTAATAATGTATTGTAAAACATGTACGGCATATCGAGGAAAAACGTTAAATCTCTTTGTTTCGTATAATAAATGAATGATATGCAGAAAAAACTAAATTAATTAAACATCGTGATATTATGCATGATATAGTCAAGTAAATACTGACCTTTAATAGAACAACTTTTTTTTTTATTTAAGATTATCCTTAATACCCCTTATTTATTATTACGACATAACTATAGTAATAATTTAAAATATTTATTCGATGATTATGCTTAAACAATATTAATCAGATGAATATATCATTGGTATTGGTGAAAGCAATTTTATGGATTAACATTTACGTAAAGTAATTTAAAATTTCATATCTCAATGATAATTATAATATTTGAAAATATCCAAAAGTATCGAAGACAATTTCATTATTAATCCTCATGATTGTGATTTTCATTAATTAATAGATTATTGTCAATGTTTATAATTATAGTAATGTAAAATCGAGATGTATACGAGATGAAAGTGATTTTTTCATTTTTCTTTTTGTCTTTCTGTATTTTATTTTAGCTTATTTTAGCTTATAATTGGCTTAATCAGTTAATTTAAGTAAATGTACGTGAATAAATAAAATTAGGCCACAATCCAGATCTCACGAAATCTTTTTGCATCGATGCTCATAATCACGAATATTTACTCATTCAGCTCGCTTGAGAAAAGGGAAAAAGCGAAAATTCATAAATCCCAATTTGCGAAATTGCATTTATCTGTGCGTTATTGCGCCGTCGCGGACGCAAAGACTCGAGGGAAATAAAGTGCAGGATTCCCGAAACCATGAAGTCGTATCGATAAAAGCGGCACAGAAAGAAGAGGACGAACGGAAAGGGAAATAGTGGAGAAAACCTCAAGATATATTCGATGCGACGGCTGTATTAGATATTCTCTCGTTATTCGCGCTCGAGCGCATTCGTCCTCGGAAGGCTGCGGAAGGAAAGGAAATGTGAAGAACCGTGAATATGAGTGAAAATAGTATGTTGGAGACCTCATTGGATAAAACTATCGAGAGGGATTACGCTGGTATTGCATCTGCGTTTTAAGATCCTTTTGAAATTGGCGCATCGTCGTGAGATTAATAACGACTTGTTTTACAAATTGTCAGAGCTGTTTATGGAGAGGTTGGGTAGGTTTTTAGCGGCAAGTAATGTAATACAAAAGAGCCTCAATAGATAATTATTATTTATAAATTGTTCACAATCATTATTTATACAATAATTATTTACAAACCATTTGACGGAAAAAAAAAACTATGTGTTTGCGCGCGTGTGTGTGTGTTGGTGTGTGTGTGGGGGCTTGTATAATTTAAGCATCAAATAGGGTAAGGAAATTGCAGGGAAATAAAAGCGCGTACGACTACTTATATACAAATTACAATAATTTTTATGCTAATGCAAATAATTCTTTTATTTTAACAGCAATTAATCTTTGAAGTTTAATTTGAATGCAAACATTTTCTGCATATTTCGTGTACGTCCTGTATTAAATGAAACTACGTAATTAAGAATTTAATATCAACTTTATATTCGATTAAATTTCTTGCATAAGCAAAGAATAAAATTTCATCCTACAGAACTTTATGAAAAAATTGCGTAGACCAATGGTATTTGATGATTTCATCAAAATTATTAATTTTTAAATCAATCTTTTGATGCATGCAGTGCAATTTTCAGTCAGCTCTCATTATTTAATAGGATCCACAGTCAAATCTTTCAATCGTAGGATCATAAAGTGAATACTAAAATGTACAATGAGGAAAAGTCGAGAAAATTATGCTGCAGCCTTGAAGAAACGTTCTCTCTCTCTCTCTCTCTCTCTCTCTCTCTCGCTTAATACGGATACAGTGAAGAAAATCGTCACTTGTCGTTTGCAGAAGTGCGAAGATGAAAACGCGTTGGCAACTGTTTTTCACGTGGCTTCGCGCAAAATGAAAATCAACTACTTAATCAAATAGAATATACGACTGTCTCGAATGTGGAAGATTTACATGCGCTCAGTTTTTTTTTTTGCATGGAATTCCAGTTCCCATTCGTTTCACTTTCGTGCGCCAGAAGATGAAATTGATTTCTCAGATCATAATTCATGCTTACGTATTTAATCTATTTTGAAATTCGGAATAAACCGCTTTTCATTGATTGGATATTTATTTCACTTTGCAAACGAATGGAATAAAATTGTTTAGATGATTTCTTATCGGTTTCTAACCTTTTTTCAGTGCAAAAACTAAATTAACCACGATTTTAACGCTGAATATTAATTGAGGCTGAAAATTATAATCGCTAAATTAAGTCTGCCGTTTATCGTAACGACTCCACAATTTCATAGTCGATCATACAATTTCAATTATTGAAACAAAAATTTTCATTATCCTTTATTGTAAGGAATTACTTGATTTCTAATGAAATGTAATATTAAGTAGCTAACAAATGGCACTCGAGTGCATTATTTTTCACTGCATTCTCTTTTCGTCCTTGCTTTATTGTTTTGTTTCTATCTTCAAATATTTCAATAATTTTTCAATTATCGATAAGCTGCTGTACAATCATTGATCATCTTCAAGTTGCTGACTTTAATGATATCACATTTCCTAATGTAGTATGAGAATTCATTAGTTTAAGAGCAAGATTATTCGCTCGTAGAGACGTCACGATTTCCTCTACCTTACGCAACGAAATGCATAATAATAATCCAGAATGCACCGAATAATCTGTGTTTCCATCACCACCACCACCACCACCACCACCACCCGCCCCTCTTGCCGCCAAGAAAAAGACAAGAAGCAAGGAAAGAAAGAAAAGCAGGCATTTAAGCACGCGCTTTCGGGCAATAAAATTGTTGAGTTGGCACAAGCAGCCCAAGCACGGGAGCGGCTAACAACAACAAACAGCAACAATGTCCAAGCACCTCATAACGAACGAAAAAAGGAAATGAAAAGAAGCGGCCCATCGCCCTCTCCTCCCCCACCCCACCCCCCACCCCTCGATCCCCGTGAGGAAGGGCGAGCAAATTGTGGCTCGACGCAGCCCCGGCCCCTCAACAAGGCCATTGAAATTCCCGAGCTCGTAAACGCCGGGGCGCAGTAAATGTGCCAGGAGAGCAAGATGGGGGGGGGGAGTGGATTTGAGCGGTGCGCAGCCGCGTGCCCCTCCGCTAAACAGCTTCCAATAAAAGCGAGAAATCCGACAAAAGCCTCTTTATGAGCTACTTTTGTTTATGCGGCCGCACATCGCAGGCTATCAAAAGACGCAATATCGCGCGTCTAAGGGCGCGGCTAAGGGGAGGTAGAGAGAGAGAGGGTCGGCCTTTAGAAGGAAAAAAATAAGGGGTAGGAAGGAGGGAGGGAGGGTGAGGTGGGTTTGTTTCCGCTGGAGGAGAGATGATAATGGGTGGTGGAGGCTGATTTATGAAAATAGACGTTTGTTGTGACAGGGTTTGGTGCGATGGCACTTGAGCTTACTTTTCAACTCATGGGGGGGAATGTTGGGGGCGGCCCTTTCACAGAAGCCTTTCTAGGCTGTGCAATGGCGGTCGGGCAAATTTTGTTATTCACTCGACACCCTAAATTATGTAGGCAAACTGAAAATTCTCTCGAAAGCAATTTATTAAATCACTTGCTAATTTGCAGACGATACTCGCAATGCGCAGTGCGCGCGCGTGCGCGTCACCCTACATTATGATGATTGTAACAATCTCGGCTCGTTATTTTCTTGCTTTTATTTCCATTCGAGTGGCTCAATCGCGTTAAATTAGATCTGCGCGGATATGCGATAGTGTGTGCCGCCTCTATAGCTTACGTTAAATTACCATGTAAGATAATTTTTCATCTTTTTTAATTACTTTAGTGCTACGAATAAAATTTCTCGAAGCTTTAAGAATTTGTGCGTTTCGAGGAAACTCTTAAGTAAATTACCTTTTTGCCATCAACGTTATAACTACCAGTATTTTATTTCAATGTTAATACTAAATTACAAAAGAATTATACGCTTGTTTTTCGAGTCGCTTTTAAATTTAAGTGCCACTTGGAAGTGCTGTGCTCCATAAGAATTGTTAATATGATTAGGAAAACAATGTAAATTTAAAATTTCAATTTATGTATATGAGGACAGGGGAATTTTTACTTAACAAGCCAAAAAATAATGGCAAACTGCAAAAATACCCGATTATCGAGAAGACTCGTGTCACTCTTAGATATAAAAAAATAAACTATACAAAAAGTAGCAAATACATTATTAAATTGAAACTCATAATTAATTGTAACTAATTGGATAACAATTGGAACTAATTGTGACGGGAAGTAATACAATTTCATTGACATACTAAGCCAAGGAATTCTGCTAACATTAACATAAACTCGTAGCAAAGACACAGCTAGAGAGAGAGTGTGTGTGTGCGCGCGCGTGTGTGTGTGTGTGTGTGTGTGTGTTAAAACGCAAAAAAGGGACAAAGGGAAGGTGAAAAGTAGAAAAGAATGTGTTTATCATTGAAAAGCCTGTGGGCTTACAAGTCTATAAAATTTGATGGCATATAAGAATAGATGGCAAAAGAAGATTAGCTCACCTTCAACACTTTTTTATTAAGGAATATCATTTACAATTTTTAGTTACGATAGCTTCACATGTCCAATAAGCACTGCATTACAAGCCGATATAATTTAAGTATATTATTAATGTTCTAACCACCCTAATGCGAATCGGTCAAACTAATCCATCGATTTAATATATAAGATTTAATATATAATATAAATTGTAAGATAATAATTATACATAAATTTCATAACGATCACCGGTTGAAAATACACTTTGACCATTCAAGTAATTCTCATAAGAGACTAATTACTCCCTTCGCTATTAGCACCCACATATATAGCACCCACCACCATAATGCTGAACAAAAACTCCTCGATTTCATGATGTGCTCAGCAACGGGCAAAGAAACTTAATCGGAAATTGCCTCATCAATAACGTGATCGAAATTCTTGCCACATTAAATGCTACAGCCGAGGCGACTCATGTAAATTGCAAGACGAAAGGGTATCGAGTGAAATCATTGCTCGCCCAAACTACGCTCTTACTTCGCTCCAAAAACTTTGAAGCTCCCAGTAATTGCACCAGCACATTAACAACCCCAATAACCCCGTCACCCCTGCACCACCCGAGAATATAGCAACCTTGCAAGCTTCCTTCGTAGGTCTGTGTGGCTTCCGCCATTACTCATCGGCGACCGGACATCTTAGCCTGCAAACGCAATTGCTCCCACGTCTATGAGGAGCAAGTGTCGTGGCAGCAATCGAGACTCGTGATTTGGATGAAGCAGGACAATAAATGAGACCGGGACACGTTTCACCCTCTTTCTCCCTCCCTCTTATTATCCCTATTTTGCGGAGGAGACTACGCTATGATGGTGATGAAGGCTCGAGTGGAGAAGGCGCCAATTATTGTCGAGAGGCACCTGATTCACTGCCGATTATATTGAAATGGCATCGCAGTGAGGTTAGGGCGAAAGCAACGGGGTGAATTTTATTTTTAATTTGATCGAACGAAGATGACTAGTGGCTGCTTTTAAAAATAAAAGTAAAACAATGTGGATTAATGCTGCAAGGGAAAAGTTCTATCATATTGTAGGCCGTTTAATTTCACACGAATCTCGCAGCTTAATGAGACTTTTAACTAGACGCCAATTCCAATTCAATCATTCTTCCAGAATTTAAACTCAACCGTTCGCTTTTACTTTCGAATGTGCCCGCTCTAAATAAGCCTGCAACCCGCCCACACAACGACATAATGTCTTCGGCTGCAAAAAAGAAAAAGTGCACACTGGGGCCAGCGGGCAATAATATGAAATATCTCGTTTAAATTAATCCAATGTAAATAAGAGATCGGACTGTGCAATAAAAGTTGAATGAGATAGGAAGGCCTTTCAGTCTACGGCTCGCGGGCTATCCTTAAAGATTCTCCGCTCGCATGAAAAGATAGCCGCTAATCTATACACATCTGACTCCCTTTCTATCCGAACAAAGGCTGCTTTTCTAAAGACGAAAATGGCCGAGTATCAAAAGTAAGGGCAAAAAGGAGGAAAGAGGAGAGGAGCGTGAGCGAGGAAAAACAGTGTTCTAATTCAACGGGTTTCGGTATCAAGCGGTCGAGGCTTTTATTCCCTTCGATTCTTTGGCCGAATAAATTAAGTCGAGAACAAAGGGGATTCTCATACGGCTACTAGGCTCAGACTCACGGCGACATCTTCCACGAGATTCACGGGGAAGGCAATCGTGTTCGTAGCCTGGCGCAGCTACCACAGGAACCGAGCCACACGGACGTGTGGTCAACCGCGGCGCCACGATGCATAATGCAAATCCACGCCTATCTACTCCATATCGTCCCTCCACCCCCCACCCCACCCCCTACGAGACAACCGAGCCTCCAGAGAGACAGAGAGAGAGAGACAAAATGACCCTTTTGTCTTGCACATTTCCTTCCTCCAGAGTCTTATTTGTCCTGTACGTGAACTTTTTGAAGGACTACACTGTTGCAATAAACATTTGACGCTCTAGAATTACCTCTGCCAAAGTCAAGCTTTTGTCTTAAAAATATTCTCAATTATGAGCGCACGAGTCTACCATTTTACTAAAGTCTATAAATGAAGAATGGCTAACAATAAAACTTACAGACTACCTTGTTATAAGAATATTACCTGTAAAATAAAAACAATCGGTTTATTAACTGGTAATTGAAGTGAAAAGCCGCTCAAAAGAAATCATATCGTAAAATAAAAACAATCGGTTTATTAACTGGTAATTGAAGTAAAAAGCGGCTCAAAAGAAATCACATCAGAAAAGTTGTTTAAGCTGTGTGTGTGCGTGCGTGTGTGTGTATTTGTCTTCCGTGCATTTTAAAAGTTGAAAATAATAGTTTAATTTTCATTTTCATTTTTCCTTCATTTACGATATTTTAATTTGTTTCAATTTTAATTTTTCTTTTTAATTTAAGAGCCTCGCGTTTTCAAACAGATGAATTAAGGATAAGTAAATTAAATTATTCTATAAGTACTTCAACATATTAATACTAATATTGATCCGTAATATTCAGTTGACCACGTGATTTATTTCTTATTGATGTGAATTTCTTTTGACCATATTGTTGAGGTATCTTCTACCGAGCTTTCGGGGGCTCAGAATAAACTTTCTAAATCGACGGCCTATTAATAGGCATTTTTGACTAATGATTGTATGCACTCTCTAATAGTAAATAATGGGTGGGGGGATATAATGGGACTGGTGAGTCCCACGGGATTTAGTAAAATGTTAAACGTGTGTGTTGGAAGGGTTAGTACAATCAATTGTAAATTGACGAATTTCAGCCTCGCTTCAGCGTACTTTGAAACTATTCGCGGCGGCGCTTCAACCAATCTTCGTTGCCTTGCTGTGGCTTTTGCTAGGATTCTCCCTTTGAGATCCAAACAAAGATTCTGCATTAACCGAAGAACAACCAGAACCACACTGATCCTACGAGAAGCGTCGCTCTCCACTCATACTTCTCATCGCGATTTTTCTCTCCGCTCTCTCGATCGGCAATTTGTTACACTAATTGTGTCATTGGTGCACCGAGTTCTCTGTTACTGCTGTTTTTCACCGATAGCCGGGACTTTGCTCGTCACGCTACGGCCGCGATGGTGTCGGAAAATACGGGAAAATAATCTGATCGCCTCGTCTAGTCCCGTTGACATGTGGTGGTGTATAAATAAGCATTTCACTCGAATGCTTTTTCTCTGCTTTTCTGGCAGTAAACTCTCCTCCTCGAATCTCACACTGTTCTTTCGCCATAGTCCTGTAACGTACTTCTGTAACGGTAAATTACAGGACAAGCTTCCGACGGTTGATTTTTTACACGGAATCGCGAGCACATGTAATTGATAATTCGCATGAATGTTATCAATTAATGTTAACAACTCTGCCTTCACTGCGATATTCAATTTGATAGAAAATATATTAAATTAAATAAAAAGCTAATGATTTGTCCATGTATATTTGTCGAAATAACAATTGCGTTTAGTAAATGTCTAATAAATATTAAAATAATTTTAGATCTGTTAATTTAGATTTGCTAATAGATGTTTAAAACTAAAATAACAGAATACATATGCATTAGTGAGTATGTATATTTCAAAAAATATCGAATTGTTAGAGCATGTAAAAAGCACGATCTACAATCACTTCCACGTGTAATGTATGCATTGATAAAATGCCCAAGGAACAAAACCGAGGCTATTTAAAGTGAAAATATTTACTATATTTGTGAATCTCGGGCATATTGGAGTGAATAAAGTTCCTTGTTTTAACTTCTTCGAGTCTTAGCTCTCGCGAAAGTGTCGTCTTCCTCTTTCGCTTACGCAAACGTACATAAAAACACGCCTATTCTTCTCTGCCTGCGTTTGTCAGAAGAGAGATAGAGTGTGCACCCACACTCGCATACGTGTGTGCGCGTGCGCTTATGCGACGGCGAAACCAATGTAATAAAGCGAAGGCAAAGCTCGGAATCTCAAATGCTAAGCGTCCCGAGCATTAAAATTCTGAATCCTAGACATTTTGCACGCGGAGCATCTTGAAATTTCGCCTCGCTTCGTACTTAAAAAGAATCCCACTCAATCCGTTCGTTTGGTTTGAGTTGAATTCAAAACCACATGTAACCGCGCATGAGCATACGGAAGCATTACACCGAGGTAAAGATACATCTCCGTAGGAACGATGCTATGCATATTCAAACGCCAACTTACATTTACGCCTCGGTCTTTCGCCAGGCTGAGCGAAACACCGAAATATCCTCAAACTCTAATGCCATAAATGCGTAAAACGAAAATGGGATAGAAAGGTGAATGGAGAAAGGCTTCTGTGCTGAAAGGATAGCGAGTGGTAAAGATAGTGGCAAAGCTGGGCAAACGCGAAAATATTATTATAAATTGATAATAATTAATATTACATATGTAGATATGTAAATAATAATAATAATAATAATAATAATAATAATCATAAGAAGAAGAACTATTAATCTGTAAATTAATGTGATTACGTAGTTATTTAATCCAATGTGTAGTTGTAAAGCAATTAGTCTATAACTCGTGCAGTTGATGTAATAATTATTTAAAAACAGAAAATCTACACGAAGTACGTAAGTGTAAATGGCGTAGAATACTTTTAATTGCAAAATAATTAATGTAAACTAATATTAAATTTTGATCATTCAAATGTTAAGAAAAATAAACGATCTAACCAAATAAGATAATTTGCAACAAAAAGCTGACCATTAGAATACATTTATCGCGAAGTAGATAAAATTCCAATGAATTCTTATGTCAAACAATAAGATTTCAAGTGTGTTGAAGTGACTTGTCCCCACGCAATAATAATTATTTTTTGCTACGAGATATAAATTTTAATTGTATTATGAGCTCAAGTATTAATATTCCTAGGCAAATACGTTTAATTCGTAAAACGCCAATTACATATTACAAATACTTGTTTACCCTCGAATGCGCAGGTCTGATGATATTTATAGGAATAGACAGTCCATCACCACTCCCACTATTATGTGGAATTATTGGCGTTTCGCGACATCGCCGGGAAAAAATGCCGACACTCTTCATCTGCATCATTCATGACTCGACTCGACCAGTAAAAGCATTTTGCCTTGTCGGGCCAATATAACTCGATTTTTCTACCCTAAAGTACAGTATAAACAATAGAGATTTCGGTGGATCGATACAAGGCATCCATTTACAAATTCCCAATTAGCTGGTTTATCTCACGCGCAATCTCATAAAGCTGAGCCTAATATAAAGATTGATGTTGATTGGTTAAGGATGTTACGCCTGTTTAATATAAAATTTCCGTATTAGCTTTCGTGACCGTTTGATTACGAAAATACGTTCAATTATGCAAACTGGATGGCAGCTTAAATGCATTGATATTACGAGTTTTATTGATAATGCGCGCATCTAAAATTGGATTGAAGCAACTCTTGAAACAATGATGCACCGATAGTCAAATATCGATTACTTTATTAAAGGGTAGATTAAAAAAAAGTTGGTTTATAAATTAAGTTGCGCAACTGAATGTAATGATTAGAATAAGATAGATATTATTGAGTTTAATAATTCCACAGTACTCACTTGATAATTAACTCATAATATAATAGATGCCCAAAAATTAATCGTATAATGATAAAACGGGAAAAAAATGCTAAAACAGGATGGTAGATTGGAATATAATTCGACAAAGTATTATAATTTGCATGACAGGTATTAGTGAAAGAGTTGGACTAATTACAATAAACGCAATAAGTACAGCTACATTAACAAGGAGTTATATGGAAGAAAATAGAAAGAATGTGGGGGAACCAACCCAAGAATAAACTCTCCCTAAGGTGGCGTGGGGATGGAAGGAGATTGTGGAAGGGGAGAGATGGCAGGGTAGAAAGATATAAAGTCGCACAAGTCGTATGTAATACTATAAAACTGTCTTTATTTAAAATGTATTGAAATATATATATAATGCTCTATCTGTCTAATATACGGTGAAAATATATTGTTATCTCGTATCTCGAATTGTATATACCGCCCTATATTCACAATACTCGGGCGTAAATTGAATATCACGAAGCTTTGATTGATTATGATAATTGAGCCATGTTCTTTGGTGTTGGTGTTTTCATGTGAATTCACTTCCGCGCGACCGCTACACTCCAGGCGTAAATTGTTTGGAATAATTATGAATTATATATCCAGTAGGATGTTGGTTATGGTTTAATGTATTGTTTGTATCGAGAATGTCGGGGCGTCTGGCCGGATGGGTTGAATGTTGAATAACCGTTGAGGCGCGCAGCCGTGTGGTCTTACAGCTCTTTCGGCGCCTCGCCGGAACTGGTTATTCACCTTTTAATGACTGCCACTTGCCTAATGATTCGCTGCTACTGCTGCTCCGGTCCACTGGTTTATATGGGTTTTGTAGGGCCCCGGTTGGCGTCTCCGCTAATTCGTTTATTGAACACCGAGTTTACCGTGATCCAGTGGTGGCGCGGCAGTCGCGGGCTGCTTTGAAGTGCAGTAGAGGACCTCGTAGAGGCTCGATATCGCAATGGGGCAGAAGCTTCAATGTAAGACTACCGACCACTGATGTTTCACAATTCTTTTATCGATTCCACGACTCGTTGTATTTTCAATTGGGAGACTATTTTAAAGAGAGCGCCATCTTCTCTGAGTGAATTCCGAAACGCAGCGCGCGTTCAACCATAATTAATCTCTTCACCCAATCTTTAGATTTCTTCGAGAGTGGGTGAAAATTGATTTTCAGCTGTCATTGGAGCCGTAGAGGGTAGGGGCCAAGTGGAGGCGATTAAGTGTTGTTTGCGGCTCGATGGGACGGCGCTTGTTATTTACACTATTTGAATTTAAATTGGCGTGTAAGGGAATTCGTAGGATATTTCGTCCGTTGATTTCATTCGGCTCGTATTGCAAGACACGCGATGCTCATATTGGCCAGCGTCCAACTTGCAAGGTACTCTGCGGGGAGAAGCCAACCGTTACAAAGTCATCGGCGAGGAAAAGATGCACATGATGTATATTACAATTAGATTCTTAGGACAATCACGAATAAAATATGCAAAAATAATATTCAAACAGTACGGTATTGCGTAGAGAGGGTCGAGATTCTATCGGAGTCCTGAACAGCGAAATGTAACAAATGTACGTTGGTTTCGAATGGTTACAGCCTCTGTAAAATGTTACTTTTTATTTTAACAGTGAATTGCTCTGCAAAATAAAGAATATAGGGTACATAAATAAATGTAAGATTCTCCTCGATCATTTGAGGATGATAAATTACGGGAATTGCATTTACAAATAAATATATCAATCGCAGAGAAGAGACGCGGTGCGTCGAGGTATTCGTAGGAGATTCGAATGCTCGTTCGAGACATTCAGTAGCTAATAATTAATAAATATTCAAATGAGCATGAAGAATCAAAGTGCGAGTATATTTATCGTAATCTAGTTATCGATTATATTTATTACAAGCTTACCACGAAAAGATCCCCAACTGTAACAATAGCCAACTCGCGACGAGGTCCGACTTGGCCTTTGCCTCCCTTCCTCAGAGTCCGCTTTATCTTCTTCCTCGGTCCGAGGATTTCAATGGCATTGCCTAAGCCCTGTCTGTCCAACTTGGTTGTGTGGTCGGCAGCTCCTCTTCTCCCAGTCCTAATTGCTGATCTTGCTTTCGTTCGATTCGAATCGCACGTGTCGTCATGTCGGCTTCCCCTGATTTCTATATCAACTGCTGATCTTGCATTGAGCCGCAGCTCAAATTAGATTCGGATCTCGCACTTTGAATATGAGCCTAAGTACAAATCGTTCACACACACACACACACACACACACACACACACACACACACACATATATATACGTATATACGTATGCCTTACTCGGATCTTCCGCTTCGTTTAGCCTATTATTAACAGTCGCTTAAATACGTCCGAGTATTGTGCTACGGACTTCAATTGTACCAGTAAAAGTAATATTCCAAAATCTATTGCATTGTACATTTTAAAATACGTATTGAAATACGTGCACCGCACTTTCCATATTTTACAAATATTTGAATTTTACACCTTGATTATAAGGATGTAGCAAACGTTACGAATAATGTAATGGTAAATCTCCAGCAAAGGTTATAAAAATGAATGAGAAAATTGTTTACTTGAGATGTACGTTAAAAATTAGCCGAATATGTGATTTCTTTTTTTAAAGCTTTGTAAAATATTTCCTATATTGAAATATCGAAGCAACAATTTTTTTATGATGAGGTAGCGTGAATTTTCCTACTTAATCTCCTTGCCGCCACCGAAAGTATGTTTATATTGTTTTCAGTGCTCATAAGATGTCCCTCAAAATGTTTCTTACCTTACAACTTCAGACATTTTGATTTTATGGATTACGAGAAATCGAGAATTTTATATGAAAATGTAGGTGTCAAATTACTTGAGAGAAACCTTCCCTATCTAAGAAAGTAAAGAGACTTGAGCTAATTACGCAGAACATTTCAAATAATTAATTATATTATCAAAAAATGTGACTATTCACATTATTACTATAATTTTCACGACAATATAAAACAACGGATTATTAAATTTAACTCGTAAATAAAGCTTTTGATAAACTGAAACGCTCACAAGAACGTTGCCTGAGTTTTTTATTTCCAAAATCGCCCAAAAGCCGTTAAAGTTAAGTTATGCATTCGCACTCGCTTCATCAAACCCGTTCCACACACATTGCTTCTTAAACCCCACGAATTGTGAGGACAGAGCTCCACCTCAGTGGTGGGGGTATAAATGAGACGGGGATATCACCAACAGATGTAACGAAATCAGTTTACAATCAAAATGGCCTTTGGAATATCGTGGAAGTTCATTACGCGGAACGCACATTGCTGAATTTCATTCGGCAAGAAGGCGGCGGTGGTGGCTTCCATTATCCAATGGTTTGCCCCATCAATTAATCACCGAGGACGTCAATGGCTGGATGCGTTTAATCCCCGGATGCTGAGGATCGATTGGCCACCACATAGTTTTGAGAGATGGCGCGCGTCAGTCTGAAAGACACGAGAAGGATAGGACGTGGAGATTTAAATTCTTGACTCTCTCTCTCTCTCTCTCTCTCTCTCTCTCTCTCTCTCTCTCTCTCTCTCTCTCTCTGTGGAAATTCCTTTAAGCGGTGAATTATTTGGTAATTATTGTCGAAGCTCTTGATAATACTGTGTACGTTGGCAATAGTCGATGGACGAGCACTCGACATATAAAGGCGAAATTCAATTTTACTGAAAACACAAATGACTTCATTTTCTATAAACCAGTCCAAATGTTACGCCACTTAATATAAACAGCATTCATGACCTTAAATTAAAAAAAAAAAACTAGGATGAAGCAATTAATTAGCTACTGCTGGATTGAAAGTTCGTTCCTCGCATTTCACTTGTTCATGGCAATACGAGTGTTCATAATTTAAAAAGTGTATAACTTTAAATTCGAAATGGTAGATTGTTTGACATGTTTGAGATAGTGTTCGCAAATAAATAATTTCTAATCAATTTAGAGAATTGCTTATGCATTTTTGCGAGAATGCTTTATTTCAAAATCGTGTAGCTGAAGGGTTAAAGACAAAAATAAAAAATTAACTCGACTTACAATTAAATCACTGCTTTCTACTCTTTGTACGTTACTCGCGATGCATTTCTTAATTTTCAATATCATTCGAATGTACGTGTAATGACTCGTAATACTTTATCGATATATTTCTACACGTTAGATATAAAATCACGCGCTTATTTGCATTATATATTGCACAAATTATACCGTCAAATAATTTTCAAAAATTTTACATAAAAGCATTCATAATATTAATAATACAGCATATTATAATACAACTTACGTAATATAAATGAATTAATTGTTCAATCGATCGCAGCCTATCTAATATGCCTAGTTTGCTTAGCTTAACTTATTTTATTTAAAATAAATTATTTAGAATAAATATTACCAAGGACCACGTGCTCTCGCATACATTTATTCGCCTTAAAAAGGTGAAGGGAGATTATCCACAGAGTTGGTTTTCTATCTTCGCTTACTGTCAAGGAGTAATTCATATCCTCCTTTCTCGACTTTCAGGACAGGTGCGACGCTCCAATCAACTCACCTGAATTGCCATTATTGTCCCCATTCCCCTCTGCGCCGTCGGTGACGTGCGCAATGATTACCTGCGCATAACTATAGACACCTCTCGTCAACTTGGCGATTCTCAACGGAAGAAAATCAAGTCGCATTTGTCATTTGCACGCACTTGTTTGCCACAATTGATCGTTTGATAATCAATCACAGCGATTATTTGTCAGATCCGAGTAGCGTACAAATAAATAAAGTGAACGAACGATGACATTTTAAATAGCTAATCACTTGTGTTATAATACCAAGTTTGTCGATTAGCATTCGATTAGTATTTTGCTAATGCGGCTCCTAACGGAAAACCTAACGCCATACGATTAAATGGATTTTTCTTTCTATTGCGAACCAAAATTTCACGCCACGCGAACGAGACAATAAATACAAAAGACGCTGTGCTTGCAAATATGAACGATCGCTGGGTTCTAAAGCTTTACCGTGTTGCACGTCGTTCTTCATTTATATTCGGCGGACTGTGAATTAATCGGAGCTGAATTCAGCCGACGAGTCAGGTTGCAAAAAAAAAAAAAAAAAAAAAAAAAAGCAGTTATATATGAGACGGGCAAAAAGGAGGAGTAAGCGGAAGAAGTGTGAAAAATGAGTGGTGAGGGCCCGGAAGTATTAAGTATTGATTTCAAAAAGGGGGCCATTGTTGCTGGCCACAAGGAAAAAGGAAGGACGATGTCCGACTTGCTCGCGCCATTTTGTAAAATGTAGTATAATACGATATTAGCCCCGGTTGCGAGACTATGTGATAAATTGATATACCTGAAACGTGTGCCAGGCTTTTATTATCATCCACCTAAGCGTGAAATTTGTAATAGCTTTCTCATCCCCTTTCGCTCTCCCGTCTCTCACTCTCTATTCTTCCGCGCACATCTGTCCCTGCCACTTTCTCACTTGCAATCGCTCCCTCTCTCTCTCTACCTCTCTCTCTCTCACGCTCTCTCTCTCCTCTCTCTCTCCTCTCTCACACTCTCCCTCCCTCTCCCTCCCATTCGCGCGCCCTCCCTCCCTCCCGTTCGCGCGCTCTCCCTCCCTCCCGTTCGCGCGCTCGTTCCTACACTGCCGCGCACATGGGCACATTTTCGACTTAATTCTTATGCGAGACACCAATTGTCTCTCGCTCTGTTTGTTCCTTTTTACTCTGTCAAATATATTTTCGTACAGGTTTTTTTTCTTTTATATATTTGGAAACTATCCAACCAATACAGCTCAGCTTTCAGCGTAATACATAAATTTTAAATATAATGATAAATGCTTCAAGTTCGTTGAGGGGGGGGGGGGGGGGGGGGGGGGGGTTTTTTTTTT